>JAVQJF010110681.1:0-28448 GCA_036023855.1 Gadopsis marmoratus | reverse complement strand
CCCCCCCCCCCCCCCCCCCCCCCCCCCCCCCCCCGGTACCTTGGGAGGGCACATTCGGGGTGTGTGGACTGCCATAGCATGTGATTGTTATGGGGATTGCCTTGCATCATTGGCTGATTATGTGTTTGCTGTCATAGGGGTGTCGTGTGCACCTTCCTGCTCACGTTGCAGGGGCAGCCCTATGGGGGGTGCCCTTCCAACCCCCCCCCCCACCACCACCACCCCTGTCCAAACAGGAACAGTCCATCCAAACACACACACACACCTAATGGCCGGCTGGCAGAGAGGGTGCTGCTAAGGGCAACAAGTTATGTGTGTGTGTGTGTGTGTGTTATTAGGTGTCTGCAGTTCTAATAAAGGAAAGCGTTACGTCCTTCACTGCCTCATCAGACGGCTTTGCTCTGCTTTTCCGCCTGCCTGATTTCTGTCCGTGTGTCCGTCAGGTCGGCAGTGGAGCTGGATGGCTCGCAGCCTCTGGATCATCTGGAGACGAGTGCGTTTAGGAAGGGTTTTTAAGATGCGCTTATAGAAGAGTGAGGAACCTTCGAAGATGTTTGGACATTTATTTGACCTGGTGTAAAGTGTGTGTGTGTGTGTATGGTGTTGCCCAAGCCATTGGAAATGCTGGGGTGTCCAGCGAGGTTATTTCTGGATCAGTGACAGCGTGTCAATGGCTGCAGATGCGTCGCAAAGGAAGGCTCTGAGATACCAACAAACCCTGGTAGGTTGTTCCCAAATCTTCCTTTACCTGCCTGTCTGCTGCTGACCCTATCTGTCTCTTTAAATGTCTTTTCCTTTCCCCTCATGCCCCTCCACCTGCTTCTCCCTCATCTATCTACCCACCTGTCACTTAGTCTTTTTCAACCATCCTTCACTTTCCCTAATCACCCCACAACTACCTCCTGGCCATTTGTTTTCATCTGCTGCATCCTTTCTTGTCCACCAGCACTGCTCTCTCTGTCTCCTTTTCTGTTCCCTTTACTTCTTGAACAAGATTTCTGCAACTTAATGTCAAGTTTATTTGCACAGCCCTCCAACACATTCACAGTCTGCGCTGGTTTCACACCGCCCACGCTACGACACACTGAGTGAAGGCGATAAATGGAAAGTCATCCCTGCGACAGTGAGGGATTTTATTATTTGTTTTGATTTCAAACACACAATCTCTTACTTTATCTCTTGACTGTAATTGTTTTGGGGGTTGTTTTTGCCCACATTATATCCTCATGTACATTTCTTTTTTTGCGACCCCGTCTGTCTACTTCTATCTGCTTGCCTCCTCAAGCTGCAGCCTTGTAAAGACATTGCTGTTTTCATGTGTTGGTGGATATAAATACCTATATACAGGAAACCTGAGCAGACAGGTTAGACGTATGTGTTGAGATGAAGTCATGTCACTATATCTTCTGGTTCATCTGTTTAAATGCTCATCCAGAATGATGGCCATTCCTCCCAGGAGCATCATGTCTGCCACTGACTCCCTTTTCTTTCACTGTTTTCATCTAATCCATCCATCCTGCTCTATGGACATAAATGACTGAAGTTATTGTATTTTTTCAGGGATTTCAGCATTTCATGATTCAGGATTTCATGTTTTTGAAGCTAATATTCTTCAGTTTAATGTGAATTAGATGAAAAGAGAATTGCAGATTCATTAGTGATCAGACACTAGAGCACCCTCAGCAACTGACAAAGTGAGGAGGAGCAGTGTCGTTTCCTTCGCCTCCTCTTCTCTGAGACGATGGACAATTACCCAAAGCGAATCTCTAATTCTTGGCCCTCGTGGAGCCCATTGGGTGCCCACAGGTCAGATATAAATAAGAATTCTCAATTAACCACACCATTTACAGGCTTAATATCTCCCTGCAAAGTCTCACATCTCTTATGTGTGAAAGCTGTGATGGTGTGTGTAAGAGAATTAGAGCCTGGAAGGATTTGAGGAGTTTGTGGAGCTGTTAATAGATCATCCCAATATAATTTGTTTATTGATTAGCAGCGTGAAATATTATGCTTTATTTTCAGGTTGATAGTTTAGCTGACAAAATCTTCACACATTCACACTGCTGCTGCGAGACTGTGTTTTTAGTGTTCCCAGTAAGTGTTAGAGCTAAATCAATTTGGCTAAAGGTGTTTTTAGACGTTTACGTTACATATAAGTATTTAAATAACTATATTCAATCTGCTTCACACTGAAATATTGTCCTTTTAAGGTTCAGCTTTATTGTTATTATACATTAGAGGATTGCATGATTAAATGTGGTTGTATAAATAAATAAGGAATTTAATAAATATAAGTAAAAACTAAAAAAGAATTAGGACAATTTAGGATGGGGAAAAACAGGTAACGCTTTATTTTCCAGGTCTGTAATGTCTTAATCATTTCCTAGAAAGTATCCTGGAAAGAACTGTCATTTGGTTCAAATTACAGAGAAAATAGTAAATTTCCTTGAAAGAAAAGCTCCATTAAACCCAAATTATTGCTCTTTGATTATTCATGTGCCCCGCAACCCTAAAAAGGATACGTGTGTATCCTTTAGCTAATGAATGGATGGATTATTAATTTATCATTGAAAATGTTATTCTCTATTGTTTTTTGCCTGTAGACGTATTTTACATTTCTGAATGTTCAGCTAACCTGCTGTGTAGTGACTAAAAGGTTACACTAGTAATTAATTATAATCTGTTTATTGAAAGTGCACCAGCTGAATACTGTCTCTGTATTCCCTTTTAATTAGTACAAACAAAAGTGCTGTCTAATGCACACCTGGTACAGAGGTGCAACATTTTGGTCATGGGCTTTTGTCTTTTAATAAACTTGGTGTTGAGAGTGTGTAAGAATTCAACATGTTCTTTTCCCATAATTAGCACCTAATTGCATAGTTGTTTTTAGGAAACTACTTGGAAATTCTTAAGAAATGATCTGGATTATGAACCGATAAAATAAAGCGTTACTGATAAAACAAGACAGCTTAAAAGGTTTTTCTTTTAAGAAAATAAGTTTAGCCCTTACTTAGATGCCTAGACGTCTTTTTACCTACACATACGTGCTTGCTGTGTTTGTAAAGTTGTGTTAATCACTTCCATGTCAAACAGCTGTTGACCTTTGACCTTAACAAAGAGGAAGCACCCTCTAGCCTTGTGTCACACTGTCAGACGCACTCCAGCAGGGAGTGGCGAGAACAGATACGCATACTGTATGTTTGTGCTTCTTTTGATACAACCGGTTGCGTGTTACAATTAGTTTGATGGATGTGGTTAAAAATGAGGCTGTGTGAGGAGCGGAGTCTCAATCTGTGAGAATGTCAACAGCAGTGAAACAGATCTCATAAGTCTCAAATGTTACAGGCTACTAAAAGGGATAATGTTCACCTGGCAAATGTCTCGCAGACTGGAATGACTGGGATGTAGACGATTAAGCCATTAAATTTCATATGATATCATAGTCACTTGATGTGTCTTTTCAATTACAGAGGTGGTTATAATGTAATAATTAAACTATTAGTAGTTACATCAATAGCGGCAAGATGAAACGCCATGTTAACGTTGTGAAATAGCATCAATAACTTGCCATTGTTTTTGTGTAAAGGTTAAAGCCCTCCATCTGCCTGTACAACAGGCCTCCTGGGAGACAGAGAGACAAACAGCATGAGAGAGGGAGCGGTGTGGGGAAGTGTGTCAGTGAACATTGGGTCACACTGCTGCTAAATTTATCCACGAGTAAGGTTTCACCTCAGGGGTGGGGGTTGGATGGATGAGAGGACAAGGGGGGGTGAGAGGGAAAGTTTCAGGGGGGGAAGAGTGAGGGAGAAAGGTGAAAGGCTGCACACAAGAGTTCAGTCGGAGGTGAGACGGCTTGGAAAAGAAAGTGCATGTTAATCTGTTTGTGGACTCGAAGGAGAGAAAGATCTTATTTGTGTGCAATTGGGAAAACAAACAAAATACTAAACTGAATATAAATCTCGGTTTCATTTCCCAATCGTATCTCAAGGCTGAGGTGACACATACACGTTGATTATCTTTGTCTTGAAACTGCAATAGTTAGTTGAGGCTGCTCAATTGGACCGCTAAATGTGGTTTTCTGGCCCTTAGATCAATTTCTAGCAAATAAATTAGAACTGCAAATTATTTACAAAAACTTAAGTTAGATTGAACTGGGCAAAACAAATGTAATTCAGCGGATCCAAATATATTTAATTTGGTTTAAAAATGACAACATTTGTGTATGTTGCATTGAGATTGTAATTATGGGATTCAGCAAAAATAATCACCATTATCATGACACTGCCATTTTCCCATAAAGTAGGTAATGATAAAGTCAAATGACAATAATGTAAGGAATATAAACAGATAATATTGGGGGTGCCCTAGATGTCTGGGGGTTTAAGGTGCTGACCATGTAACAGACCTTTTTCACAACAGACATTTTGTCATGTCATAGCAGGAAAAGCGCAGGTGTAACATTAATGATGGCTGCGTTCCATTTTGGTGTGCAGGTTTCGGGGTCCTGGTAATTAAGCATGCTGGCTCACTGGCTTTGCTTACTGAGACATTTAAATGGAACAGAGCGGTGATTAATGTTATCAGTAACACCTGCACTTTTCCTGTTATGACAAGTCAAAAAGGCCTCTTGCAGCGTCCCTGGTTTGAATCTGACCGAGGACCTTTGCTGCAAGGCAAAAATGAGACATATTTACACTAAATGTACCTACATAGTGTTGAAATTCAAATAGAATTGTGTTATTTTCATGCTGACATCAATACTCCACATTCAGTGCGAATGGTAGCTGCAGGTGATAAAGTATCCCGACACACGCAGAGTTAAATAAAACATCACAGTCCACCAAACTGACTGAACCCTGCTGTTTTTCACCAGATAAATGCAATCAGCTACCTGGTGGGACAGAAAACCAGCAGCACGCTGGTCCCCAAAGACCCAGAAAGCACGTGAGAACTACTAGGTCACAACAGCACAGTCTGTGACCCATTTTAGGTCCCACAGTTGGAGAACGGCTTGAGTAAATAATGGTAAAGATTAGATCCCAGTTGATGTAATGGCAAGCTGATACTATCAACTGATTCCGGCTTATCCAAACTAAATGAGTATTGGTTTGTATATTGGCAAATGTACTGTAAAATGTTTGTTAAGCTGCATTTTTTATGTTTTCCCCCGTTTTTTCTAAATTCAAGATAAAAATAATTGTATTTGTCTTGTAAGTTTAATCATCTTTCATGATAAACTGTAAAATATTTTCATCATAACTTGAACTTAATAATGTTTGTGTTAATAATAATGTAATAAACCTCCTCGGGGGCGGCGTGATACTGAATAATGTACTAGAGTCGAGTTAGGCTTTAGTAAAGCATGTTGTCTAGGCTGAAGGCACTTCAAGTACAGTAAAGTATTTTCCACCCTATCCCACACAATGTTAATGTGGTTTATGGTCTCCACTCAGTCAGCAGGTATTATTTTCATACCCCAAGCTTGTATCATGCCTGCCTCGTATCATTTATGATCCTGCTGCAGAAATCTGCTGGATCAACCGCCTGACTGAGAATCTACCCCTCTGTATTAAGAGCTGCTGACAATTTATTGTCAAGCCTCAAGTGTCTGTATGAACCTCTACTGCTTCCCTGTGTGTATGTGTGCGCAGGTGTGTGTGTTGTCTGACCATACCCATCAGCCACTGGGGTCTGTACTCTATGGAGGCAGGTAGCAGGTACAGTCTGTGTCCGTCACACTGGCAAAGACAGGAAAGGACAGATGTAAGACAAAGATATCCAGAGAGGGAATTACAGTATATTAAAGACACACAAGAAAGTGAGCAGCAACCTGCAGGAGGAGCAGCTGAAAACATGAGGGAGCGGATCAACACTTTTGAAACAGTCCTGAATATAGATCAATTTCTGGTAAGGTTTATTATCTTGTATATTCAAGTGTCAGCTTCTTAAAGTTTGAAAAGTTTTTTGCAAGGATTGACATTACATTTATTACATACGTTAGATATACGAAGAAGGCGGCTACTTTTGTACAGTTCTTGTTGATTGACTTTAAATTTCACATTGTGACATAACTCCTTCCATGTACACCAGCTGTAGGAGGGATAAAAGGGCCTCCACGGTTGTTGTTTTTCCTGGATTACTTGGTTTAAAGTTGAACTGTGGGCTCATACATAACACATGGAAGATCACAGTTCGGTTTACATTTTTCTCTTTTGGCCACGCCGACATGCCTTAATTAGAACATGACAGCTTGAACAGTGTTTGGAAGAGGCATGGAAATGTTATTGTGTTGGTTAATTAGTGTAATCTTATGGAGACATGCGCTGGTGGAGTGTGTGTGTGTGTGTGTGTGTGCTGGGGTCAGGGTGGGGTGCGGGTTAATCTCCTGATCTATCTGTCAGTGAGCGGGTCAGATTTTATCATTAACCTTGTGCTAGGGGACAGGGCTATATTGTTGTAGGGCCTCACCACACACACAAACAAACTCAGACATTAATTTAGCACGCTCATAAACATGCAAACACAAACTTAGCATGCTTAAGAACCCACACACACACAGATATTTATGAATATGCAGTGCTGACTCTCTCTCTCTTTCTCTTGAGGGAGACGCAGGAATGTGCTATTATTTTTTTAATTAACTCTCAATGTCACACTGCCCTTCAACCTCGGCATCTATTGGCAGCTCTCGCTATGAATGAAGCTCTCCTTTCCATGGATGTATACAGAGAACCTAGTAAGATCCCCTTATCCCCCCTCTTTCTGCAAGCCTGTTCCTGTTTCTGTTTACACTCAAAGTTGTTTCTTGTGTTTTACAGTATCAGTCGGCACATAAAGGGCATATCCATGCATGAGTTAAAAGCTCACCGTCATACGTTTACACAGGCTTTGTATTCCTAAAAAAGCCAAGGGAGGAATGGCTTCCATTTTTCCATTTGCTTCATCCTGCATGACTTGCAATAAGCACAACATTAGAAGCTTGAGGTCTTGCAGGAGAGCACAAGATACTAATAATGAGCTGTGCGTGTGTCAGAAACATACAGTAACGCCTGACTACTTTCATGTGTCCATAGAGAGAAAAGTGCTGGAAAATAATAAGAGCCACGAGGAGGGGTAGAGGGAGCCTTGCTCAGAGTAGATTAGGGTAGGAAGAGGCTGATATATCCTGTGGTTTTCTTGACTCGGAGAGGAAAGGTCATTCCTAAGGAGAGTCAAACAACAGCAGTGACGATGTTCAAAAGCGTGTGAAAGTTGTGTAAATGGTGGTTACTGACGTCACCTTTTGGCCCCGTGTGATACAGATGGACACAAGGTTGAGATATGGAGGCAGCAAAGTCAACTGACATGAATGAATTGCAACTTTCAATGTCTCTCTCACGCTGTCAGTCTCATTGTCTGTCTCCCTTTTTCAGATTTGTTTCCACTTTGACAATTCACTGTGACTTTTATTGGCAATATATATCAGGGTTGCAACTTAGTTAAATTGTCAGTTTCTCAGAGTTCAAGGTGACGCCTTTAAATTGCCTGTTTTGTCCGTCCAACCGTCCAAAATAAAGTCAAATTAGAATGATATAAAACAAATGAAGTTCAAATAAATGCATTAGCTCCTCTAGGACACTGATAGTAAAATAAATGTGATGTGAATGGCTGGGATAATGCAAAAATGCACAATCAAGTCAAACTAAAAAAACACAGGAGTTTTTAAGCAGTTTAATAGAAAATACAGTTTGTAGAAATAACTATTTTGCTACTGTTTGACGTTTAGTTTTTTGTTGTGGCAGGACATGGCACGGGAAGTGAAATGTTCAAATAACAAATCTTTCTGTCTCTGTGAGCACTACACAGGTTCCTCTTGTTACTGTCCCTGGTTTTGAAGGCGCCTGGTGCCAGTGCCTGTTTGATAATGTTGATGGATTAGTGCTTTGGTGTTAATGTGTAGTGCAGTGGTGCTGCTGGTGGTGAGGTTGTCTGCTGTGTAGGACAGGAGACAGAACAGGACCAGAGCTGCTACCACATCATGGTAAAGACAGCTGATGAGGAGCAGGTAAGGACCTGAGGACCAAAGGCTCCATCAGGTCAGATGGTGGAGGGTGAGTTTTTTTTTATTAGGAGGTTAGGAGGTAATGACACAGTCCAGTTTTCTTCTGTCTTTAATCTCCACAAGTTATTTTAGTGGATCATATTTTAATTGACTTCTCTTTTCCAAGTATAGCTTTAATGTGTTGTTGCAGTGTGACTGTTTGTGGCTCTCAAATTAGACAGGGATAGATGTATGTTATAAGAATATTAAAGAGAATATATACTGAATGACTGTAGCGTAAAGTGTATACAGTATATTAAACATAGTGTTATAGTTCTATAAGCTTTACCCAAATATTATTCAAACCACATTCTATGTGATGGACAAAAATGAGCTAAATTCCTGAAGAAATCATTTTTATTTAATTCTAACTGCAAAGCAGCTGTCTGTATATTTTATAATTTCACGTGTTATTTTTTCACGTCTTTTTCTTAAAACATTCCACAAGTTATTTTTACTTGTTGCGGTCATGTGCTTTTTGTATTTTTGAAAAACACAAATCATTTAACTTCAGAGACACCGTTTAAATTCTATGCGTTATGCAGATGAGAATTTAACATGAGATTACATTTAAATGAATCCAGTTTTATAAAAAGCAATGTCAATAAGAGATTGAATCCTTGATAGATTATACAGTATGTGCCTTTACACACGAGAAACAAACATTTTCTTGCCCTTAGTAGCAAACCCCATTATTCTGGCAGCAAACCTAAAGCTAAAACAAACAAATGGAAGTAATATTCAACCTTTGCATAATGCCAAATAATTAAAATTGAGAATAGTGGTTTGCATTTCTTTGTATGACTCATCACCGGTGTACTGTTGCATTGCACTTGTTGCAAAAGCGTTCATGAAAGCTGTTAGATGCAGCATTGTTCTGAATAACAGTTTGCGGTTCGTAGTGTTTAGTGCGGTTTAAAATAACTAGCTAGAACATTTAGGGGCATCAAGAGCCTTTAACAGTGTAACTGCTGGACACCTGCTATGTGGTGCATTCGTGTATTAATTATAAACTTCTATATCAGTCACTTTGTTGTAGTGACTCGTGCATTATAGTGGACTGGTTGTGTGAAGCAGTTTTTGTGCACTTAAGAAAATCTAGATTAAGTCTAGATTAAACTAGATTACACTAATTTATCTATAACACTGTCATATTCAAATGAGATTGTAGACCGAGCTGTTGTTGTAATCATCAGCAGTTTGCTAAGCTTTCGTTCTGGTCCTGGGCCTCATGGATAGATGTGTCCGCTCTCCTGTGTGAACATGAGACAGAAATGTGTGCCCTCCTTATAATTTAACTTCTTGCTTTGCTGTGTGATGGGATGCATGTGAGCTGTAGGTTTCAGTTGCACATCATAGCTGCACCTGGATCTGCAGTATTTTACAGCTTCTACAGTTTTAACGGTGGCAGTGCAAACTGATCACACTGGATTGCAGGGTGTCCTGTTTTCTGACCGTGTGTGTGTGTGTGTGTGCGCGCACACGCATGTGGTTGTGGGTGTAGGCGTAAAGCGCACATATAGTCGGAAGGGGAAGATGTGGAATGTCCTCTCTTCCAGGATCTTTTCCTCTGGCTCCTCTCCAGCCCCTGCCTCCTCTCAGGGAGGGGTTTTTCCGATCTCTATGCCCGTTTTGTCTATTTCTGTCTGCCAGGGTATTCAGGTTGGTGTGTATCCCTTACACACACGCCGCACATTCCCCATCTCTTTCTCGTTATCTCAAGACCCTTCTCACTGGATCTAGTTTTATCCTTGTCCCAAGTCTCAGTTGTCAGGGGCATTTCTTCTTCTCTTCCCTCTCTTCTTTTCCCTTCTCTCCTATCTGGCATCTTGTTTTGCTTCTCTACATGCCAGAGAGGCCCAAGAAATGCACAATTTCTGTGACCTGGTGCTTTTTGTTTCGTAGTCATTGTCAGTTTTTCCCCTTCGGTTACAGTTGTACGGTGAGTACAGGGAGCAACTGGGGAACTTGGCCCGACGGGAGGCTGCCCGTTTGCTGACAGAGAGACAATGGAGGACACAGGCAGGGGAGAACACCACAGGCACCGGCCGCAGAGGGCACGGTCGGCGGCATTATCATCATCACCCTGTGACCTTGGAGTCGCATCACAGTCACGCCTCTTCTACCAAGAAGCCTCGTCCCTACTCCAAATGCCAAGGTGAGCAGCAGGAATGTGGAGTTAATCTAATCAAACACACACATTCAAATGCTGTACAAAAGATATTCTAAGAAGATGCTTTAGTGATCCTCTAGTCATCCTTTAGTGGTTGCCATGACACCCCATGTGGTGACCAGGAAACAGAGGTGTAAATGAACAAAATACCTTGACCTTGACTAAATCTCAGTTTTGAGGCACTTCAATTCAGTTTTACCTTTTTGTGAAACCTACTTTTATCACACCACATTCAAGAGAGAGCAGCATTTACCTGATGTCTTCAGTTACTGGTTGCTTTGCACATTATGATTTTACATGCAACACGATGAGCTCATAAAATATGATGCACTGCAATAGTTTAATTAGGCTGCGCCACGGAACATTAGGCAGTTGGACTTTGGACTGTAAATGTTATTCCCAAACACGAATGTCTAAATGCTGTTTCAAAGCCTTCTCCACCCTGCAGGAATAAAAATACTGAATGCTTAATATTACAGTGGTGGATTAACTAAGCACATTTACTCAAGCAATGCACTTAGGTACAAATATAAGGTATGTGTACTTTACTTGAGAATTTTTATTTCATGCCAGTTTACACTTCTACCGCTCTCCATTTATTAACAGCACATAATATGGTTCAAACTAGCACAAGCTTGATCAACTACATCAGTAAAATGCTGATTACAATAATGCCTCAGTAATAAAAATCCAATGATATAATATTATAATAATATAACAGAGTGGGCTTTGTCTGCTTTGTGCAAATCTCACCCCGTGCTACATAAAATCTTACCATGCTGTTTTTTTTATAAAGACAGCAACTTTATGGATTTGCATCACTAAAACCTCTTTAGTGAACTAGCCAGTGATATTTGTGTTGTCTTTTTGTGTTTTAAATTCTTATGAATGTTTTTCCGGAGACTGCATGCACATCGTAAATGTCGAAAAACCACAAACCAGTCAGATCATTCCGTACTACGTATTAAACGTACTTCTTTGATGAGCTATAGCATCATCACTGCACCCATAATCACACTGAATCATTCCCTCTCAGGCATTGTTACAATAACTAACTGTCAGTAATTAAATCAAGTGATAAATGGATTCAAGATGAGTCTTTAATTTAATCCCTCTGTCCCAGATTGTTTGGCTCATGTGCGGCGGTACATAGTGACCAAAATGGGGGAGGACTGGATATTCCTGGTTCTTCTTGGACTGACTATGGCTCTGGTCAGCTGGAGTATGGACTACGCCAGCGCCAAGAGCCTGCAAGGTAACACAGGCCCGAGATTATTGTTTTGTTATTGTGAAATTTGCAGCTTGATACCACAAGATTTTGATTTCTGCCTGTAATTATTCCATTCATACTTCTGTCCTCTCTTTTCTGTCCATTTCTGTTGTTTTTCTGTCGTGCAGCCTATAAGTGGATACATGGGGAGCTTAAGGGCAATGTGCCGCTCCAGTACCTCGCCTGGGTTACCTATCCCATGATCCTTGTCACGTTCGCCTCGCTCTTCTGCCACCTGGTTTCCCCACAGGCCATCGGTAAGCTCTGCATCACCTGTCAGCCACTTTTATCCTCTCTCAGCATCTGTTTTTACCTCCTTTTGTCTGTTTCCCTGTTGTAGGATAGTAGCATTTTAGCCACTCTTCTATATTTACAACACTCACCATCCTTTTTTTTTATACAGGTTCTGGTATTCCTGAGCTGAAAACCATCCTGAGAGGTGTTGTGCTGAAGGAGTATCTGACCCTCAAAGCCTTCATAGCTAAAGTCGTTGGGCTGACTGCTGGCCTGGGCAGTGGGATGCCAGTGGGCAAAGAAGTAAACAAACCCCCTTTTTCATGTCTTTACCATCTGTTTCTTTGTATCCGTCACCATCCATCGATCCAGCATCACTATCATCATCCTCTTTGCTCTCTTTTTTCTTTCTCCATCACTCCGTCTGCTTTTTCTCCAAACTTGGAGGATAATAAATCATCTTCTGTCATGTTTTTCTTCTCTCCCTCCTCTCACGGGATTGAAGCAAATTATTCAAGTCCTCAGCAAAGGATTCATTCATTTTCCCCATTACAGTAGCAGGGCGACTGCCGTATCCAGCAATTATACAGTAATTAATCGGTTCTAACACATCATGTACCAGTTTAGATTCCCTGTTTTACAGATAATAGTCAGTGTCTCTCTAGATAACGTAACATATCGTTCATCTGTGTCAGTGATTTCCTCCCATCACCTCCAGGGTCCATTTGTCCACATTGCCAGTATCTGTGCCGCAGTGCTGAGTCGGTTCATGTCCATCTTCTCTGGAGTCTATGAGGTAAGCCGAGGCCCTGACCAATTCAGACTACACTATCAAGAAGCGTTATCTCCTCGCTGACCATAGTCAATATACTAATGAATATGTGAAATGCAGTTTTTTCATCATAACTTGCTTTGTTGTTGTCTTTGGTTGTAATCACAGGGTTCCCACAGGCCCTTAAAACCACTTTGCTCCAGCCTTAGATATCTCAACAACTGTTGGATGGAATTCCATTCATTCATGGTCCCAAAATGACGTTTCTTAAGACTTTGGGGATCCTCTGACTTTCCCTCATTAGCTTGACATGCGTGGATTTGAGTGCAATGTCGCACTCAATGTTGGATGGATTCCAATGAAATTTGGTAATTGTAATAACTTTGGTGATCCCCAGACCTTTCATTTAGCACCATCTTCAGTTCAAATTTTAAATTGTCTAATACTTTGGTTTGTGACTAAATACCTGCAAAACTGATGACTTCCTCAGCTGTACTTTGTGTTTGGTACTAAACTAAGATTTTGAACATGGTAAACATAATACCAGCTAAACATTAGCATGTCAACAGTTCCTATTTAAGACCGTTTTGGGTTCTTCTTTGAAAACCTTTTTGGTTTTGCATTAACTTTCAATTGTTAGCTACAGCTTATAAAATCTGCTAGTCAGTCAGCATTTCAGCCTCTTTACGCTAAACTAAACTATGATGAAAATTGTGACATTATACCTGCTAACAGTAGGGTGTTAGCGGTGTCATTGTGAGAATGTGGGCATGCTGACTTTAGCACCACTGTGCCTAATTAGTCTGGCTGCTAGTCTGGCTGTGGCAAACGTGTCAATTTTGTGTCCTTGAAATTAATTGAAAGGCCCTTGAATTTGATGTTGAAGAGAAAGTGGGAACCCTGTGACCCTGTGTCTTGTCCTCCCCCATCTGTCTCTCTCCCACCCAGCACATGCCCTCCCCTCCCGTCCCCTCCTGTCCCCTTCCTGTTCCTCTTGTGTCTTTGTTTTGGCTCGCCCCCTTGCACCGCGTCTGTGTTTGTGTCTCACTGTATTAATAGTGTGATGGTTATGTCTGGCATGTGTATTAGCAGTGACCTCCCATATATGGAATATTATATCATTCAAAAAAGTGTACTTGAAAACAGGGGTTTGTATCTGTAACTGTAGTTTTGTAAACTTGTGAATTGAAGTTTGTATCTGTAAGCTTAGTTTTGCAAACTTGTGCAGTGACGTTTCTATGTACAGGTCTACAAAAATAAGCTTACAGATATAAACGTCACTGCACAAGTTTGCAAAACTATGCTTAGAGATACAGGCCCCGGTTTTCAAGCACACCTTTTTGAATGATATAATATTCCATACCCATATCCCTGTCTCCCTGTTACCCCGCTCTCTCTCTATCCACCTCCCCTCAACTTTCTTATTCATCCCTGCTCGACTGTGTCTCTGCTCTCCCCTCTTTCTCATCCCCCCCTCCCTATCCGTCTCCACCCTTGACCTTTAACCCCAGAATGGTTCCCATAACCAGGACCTGTTGGTGTGTGCGTGTGCCGTGGGAGTGGCCACCTGTTTTGCTGCTCCTGTGGGAGGCAAGTCCCGTCCTGCTCTTCCCCCCCTGACTCACTCAGGCACAGGGCTCTGGTCAGCATTGTCCTCCTGACATAACATCAGCAACACTAACACTGAGGTTAAAACTGACCTCAGACCAGTGCCCTGCATTACAAGTGAAGAATAAAACTAAACGAATATTTAAACATGCAGATTAACCTGTCAATAATACTGTAGCTGAGCCAGGGATAAGGTTCTTTCTATTTGAAAGGAATAGTTTAACGTTTTTGGAAATACACTTATTTGCTTTCCTGCTGAGAGTGAAATGAGATGGTCAATACCACTCTTATGTCTGTAAACTAAAATTAAGGTAGAGCCAGCAGGCAGTTAGCTTAGCTTAGCATAAAGACTGAAAGCCAGACAAAAGCAGTTAGCCTGGCTCTGTTCGAAGGTAAAACATTTACCCACCAGCAGCCCCAAAGCTCACTAAATAATGCTATATTCATGTCATATTGTTTAGAGTGTAATTATAGACTGCATAAAATTACACTCTGAACAATATGACATGAACATGTGGGGAAAACATTCACATCAGCCTCCAAGGTGAAAGTCAGAGATATCATGGATTTCTGACGACAATATTGGCAAAAATTACAAAGTGTCAACAAGCTGCTGGAAAAATTGTTGCAAAGCCACCATTGCTGGCAGTTGCATCTAAAAATAATCGGATAATCTAAAATACAATATTAACACTAATTTTATCAATTCAGCTAATTTAAAAGCAGCTGTACACAGTTTGTATCTGCTTTCACTTGTTGATGAATCACTTCAAATATGTAACAGACAACAGAAGTAGTTAATGTAGGCTATTTATGATTTTAATACAACCATCTTGTAATTAAGCATGAAGTGAAGGCTGTTGCCACTGTGAGGTTGCTAGGCAGCTGTTGCCTGGCGACATGGCCCAGAGTTCTAGCACTGTAAAACCACCAACTTTAAGCAAGAGTTTTTACATTTCTGTTTTGCATATATTAAACAAATCAGTTATAATTCATAAATTACTGAATTTTAGAGATGCTGCTATGTAGATCTGCTTCCAGTGTTAATGCTAAGCTAATTGATTTCCGGCTATAGCTTCATATTTTACATACAGACAGACACGAGAGTGATATCAATCTTCTCATGTAGTGACAGGAAAACAAATAATTTATAATAAATAATACATTTCCCAAAATGACAAGCTAAACAGAGCTATTCTCTGACAGACCAGTGTCCATCGTCAGTGATGAATTCAAAGTGAATGAATATTATTGCAAATTAGCTTTCCAGCTACACTGTATGTTATCCATGAATAATATTCTGTCATCAGACTTATTCCATAGTAGTGAGCTTCAAAGTTATCAGCATCCCAATCCCTTTTTAGTAAGTCACAGATTATATATATGTATATATACTTAAACGACACTCTCTTACTCAACTGTGACTTGAAATACGTACATAGAACCTTTATAATTCAAGGTCATGAATAATCAATGGAAATATTTCATCTTCTCCCCTTAATTTTTGGTGTACAATCAGCTGCAGGGATCCATCTCTAAGGACGATGTGACCAGTCGATTTGTTTCCTGATTGCCTCCTCTAATTCTGATTACTCTCACTGGCATGTGCATCCTTTGCTTTATATTCTCTTGATGTGATTCTCTCCCCTCCTCCTTTATCACTTTTTTCTTTTGCCACACTTCAGTGAGTATTATTTATTCACTTTATTCCATTTTGCTTCCCCTCTTGTCAATTCTACCCCTGTGGTTCCCCATCCTGTCCTCTCCACCGTGATCTTTTATTCTCTCTTTCTCCAACTCCAACTCCCTCTCCTGTCTTTCTGTCTACGTTCTCGTTCCTCGTCACCTTCATTTTCCCCCTTCATCATCTCACGCCTTTCATCCCTCATTGTCTCTCTCACCCCTTTATTTCCGTCTTGTTGTTTCCTCTCCCTCTGTTTTCTGTGTCAGTAGAACCCTTATGGTTACACAGATATTCTGACTGTTGGCTGTGCCGTGGGAGTTGGATGCTGTTTCGGCACTCCACTAGGAGGTACTGTACAACCTGCACACTGCACCAAACACCCGCCTGTACTGGATCAATACTGAACGTTTTGAGTACCAACTGAAATGTGTCAGTAGCACAGGGTATCGAAAACTATCCAATATCCAAAGTTGGCAGATTCTTAGTCGAAATTACTTATTATTTTTTAATTTGTCAGTGCTCTCTGTTGGACAAACTGTAATGATGATACTTAATAATAATAATAACAACTTTATTTATATAGCACCTTAAAAAACTGTGTTTACAAAGTGCTTTAAACTTATTGTTTCTAAATTAGCTATTGTTTTTATATAATCAAATAAGCTGTAAATATATAATTTATTCATTAAAGAGTAACTTAACACCCATAAAAATCATATTTTTGCTGACATCCAGTGGTTTAACTTAGGTGTACTCCAGGACCCAGTGACATCACTGTTGGGTGTGGTTACAGGTACAACAAAGCAGACCTCTGACCACACCCAACCAGTCAGAGATGAAACATGCTTCACTGCTTTTCTTAGTCCCTCAATGTGGAAATTGCAAATACGAGGCAGCCCCTCGTGCAGAGCCTGGAGTTAAGTTACTCGTTCTACACTGATACATTGAGAGCTTTGACATACGTATTTTGGCAAATGGAAAAAATGGTTTTGTAGAAAACCATGTTTATATTCGTCAAAATAAGGTGTTGAAATTGAATAGATTGGATTTGGTATTGGAAGACATATTTGTTTCTGCACAGCTTTCAAAAATGTCAAATGATTCACAGCTCTGTGTCCCAGTTGGCTTCTTGTCTCAGTGCTTTGACATCTGTGAAAGTGAGTGCACGAGCACAAAGAGATCAAAAACTTGATTACAGAGGAGCTCATCTGTCATCTCAGAGCTATTGGATTTCTGCACCTCTTCTTAGCCTCAGCTGCTCCTGACTCCTTAAGTTTGTACACACAGTATTCAGTTCATACAGCATTTATTGAATCTGTGCAACTGTGTGAACACACGTTTCACTACATACTTAATCAGGTTTAATTTCCAATTTTCTAAATAGCCTTAGCTGAGCATCCAACTCATCAACATTAATCAGTAGCCGGAGAATTTAATCTCTGCTGTTGGAAAATTATAACAGGTTGGGGGCGAAAAAGACTGCAACTGTTAATCTAACCCCTGATGCTGAGACAATCTAAAGAGCCCTGCTGCTACACCTTGTCATGTCCATCTCAACAGCAGAGGGCCTGAGGCATTTTCCATCAGTCAACAGAAAATGTATTGCAGCAATTTTGATAAGTTATTAACTTCTTCTTCTAAGAAATTTTATCATTTATAAATTCCAAAAATCCTTTGGTTCCATCGTCTTAAATGTGAGTATTTGCTGCTTTTGTGAATTTTGTCTTCCATGCTGGACAACGAATAACCTATGGACTGTTGCCCAGACAAAACAAGAAATATGAATAAGTGAACTTTTTAAAAATTGACATTTTTCTATGTTTTCTGATATTCTATAGACCATACAACTGATTGATTAATCTGACACTAATTGGCTGATTGATTAATAATGAAAATATTGTTAGTTGCAGCTCTGCTCAATAGCTGTCAATGTGTAAAAGTCTACAAAATATCCCTTAATATACATAAGCCAAAAATACATTAATAACCTTTCAATCACCATAGTAAGAAAACAAATACACTAATGACATATTGTTAGTCCTTAAATATGTATTCTGTCTGTGTGTTTTGTTCAGCTGTTTTCATCTTGTTCACAATAATGTTTCTGGTGACTCTGATATTTATTTTATTGCTTCACATGCTGTGTGTGTGTGTGTGTGTGTGTGTGTTCACTCCCTGTGGTTCTTCTATTCTGTATAATTAGAGCCTCAGCTTCAAGTGTTTCTGGACTCATTTCTCTCTCTCTCTCTCCCTCTCTCTCTCTCTCCCATCCTCTCACTTTCTCTCTCTCTCTCTCCCCTTCCCCTGTTTCTCTCTTTCTCTCACCCTCCTCCTCTTCCTCTCTCGTTTCTCGCACTATCCATTCTCATTTTTCCTCTCCTCTTTAATCTCCCCCCTCTCCATCTCTCTCTCTCTTCACCACCACCAGGGGTGTTGTTCAGTATTGAGGTCACGTCTACCTACTTTGCGGTGAGGAATTACTGGCGGGGATATTTTGCCGCCACATTCAGCGCCTTCATATTCAGGGTGCTCTCTGTTTGGAACAAGGATGCTGGTGAGAGGCACACACACACACACACACACACACAGCTGAAAAGAGTGCTGAGCTGGCATTTTATGGAAAGTAGCTGAATATGAGACAGCTAAGTAATATTTGCTTCTTTAGATAAACTAGAAATGTTTTACGTCATCACCTTACAGTATATTCACAATCCACCAACAGCAAAGAATAAAATACTCACAGCTTGCATTTAGATCCCTACATACCATATCTCTAGACTATATTTCCTTTATTATGTCAACTTCTTACAGTTTACACAATAATATTTTCCAAATGTGAAGTTTTATATACCAGACACAACTCACAGAGGGAAGTCTTTCAGGTTGTTTCATGTCTTATACTCAAACCAAGTCATCTAATATTAATTTTGCCAAACAGCAGAGGTCAGTTGTCAAAATGAATCCTTTTACAGTTTATATTAATATTTTTCAAATATGTAGTTTTAGAAAAAAGACACTGAGGGAAAGCTGTCAGATTATTGCAAAATAAGCTCTTTTAAATTGCTAAAAATAACAGACAAAGCTAAAGGCTGGCTGGTGAACATAGTGAAGCATTAACAATAAGATATTTCCCCCAGCAGTTGGTGGAGACCAAAAACAGAGCTAAAAGAGAGTTAATGTTGGACTTAAATTCATCAGGTGTGCACGAACAGGACTCCGATGTGATGATAAGTTTGCTCTGTGTTCATTGGATGTGTAACTAAGCAACTGTTTGCTAATTAAATGGTGATAATATGTCAATGTTGTGTTCACAGCTTGTAACCAGAGTTGCCGGAAATATCTGTAGGCTTAAAGTCCTACAAAACATGTTTAAAAGTATTTTAACCTCGGTTTTATAATTTAGTTATTTTTTTGTTCTGACATTGTGAATGTTGTTCAGTGTTCACCTGGTCGTTTGCTGCGTGTTAGCCTCTCTCTCCCTGCCTTTCCCGTCTCTCTCTATTATCACTATCAGATAAAGCAGAAATGCCCCAAAAAAATATTTTTTATTAACCTAATCTTTTTTCCCTCTTCCTGCACACCATTAGCCATGATATTTTTACGTCCTTTCGTTGATTTGAACTTGTTCAAATAAATGAAACTCAAAATCAAGAATCCCAAGTTTGTTTGATGTTAATAATTTTCTTCTTGTTGCATTTCTTTTTCTTTCTCTCAGTCACAATAACAGCTCTCTTTAAAACTAACTTCCGGATGGATTTCCCCTTTGACCTGCAGGAGCTGCCTGCATTCGCAATAATAGGGTGAGAATAGTTGTGAATACATGTCTTTTTTTGTATCTACTTTTGGTCTGCTGTAAAAATAGTCATACTAGTGATGTTTTCTCCCCAATACCTATCATGTCCATACTATATCTAATAGGTTTCTCAAGCCTTGTGCAGGATGAGTAGTAAGAACATGTTTTTTCTTTCTAATAGAATCTCATGTGGCTTCTTGGGGGCATTCTTCGTCTACCTGAACAGACAGGTGGTTCTCTTCATGAGAAGACCGACAAAGCTCACACGCTTCTTAACCAAACAGTGAGATCCTGGCACACAAACACGACCGCGCACTCCCGGCTGCTGTGGATTAATGTGGCACTCGGCTTTTAAACCGTAGTTATTCTGGTAGCAGACGCTGTTCCAAGGAACTCAAACCATTTGTGCATTCAAACCCAATTCCTCTTAATGTATCTCAGCTCCACTCTCCGAACCCATCAGTCTCGCAACACTGGCCAGGACAGCAGCGAAGCCTTAACAACCTTTCAGCCAGTTATTCACTCAATGTGGAGATTCACTTATACTCTGAGACTCAGGAGTCAGGGAACATTAGTCCACCATTAGAAAGGCTGAGCAGCAGCACCAGGAGAGCCGTACAATCAGTGGTGGTGTACACTCGTACTGAGGCAGATATTTCTGTTACAAGCATTTTGCCATGTTGTAGGTCTCTGAGAATACATTTGGCTTCCTTTTAATGACTCTGTGTTTGTGTGTGTGTGTGTATGCCTAGTCGATTGATCTATCCAGGTGCAGTGACGCTGATCATCTCCACCTTCACGTTTCCTCCGGGATTTGGACAGTTTATGGCTGGAGAGGTTAGACTGAATCAATCTCACACTTCCTGACTTCTTTTTGATGTGTTCATTAATATTTATGATATTGTGGGGAAAGGGGGTCAGTGTGGTTTTGTATACTGAAGCAAAGAAAGTTCTGTAATAAATTCAATTTTCACAGCAACTCCACACATCAAAGTCTGTTGACAGATCTTGGGGAGTACTACTGCATATGTGAACAAAGTTGTAGAACCTTGTGGATGCACAGGGGGTGGCATGAAGTCTGATAATATGTCTCAAGTGATGTGACTTTGTACCTGCTCCTCATCTCTCCTTGACGCTAACAGCTCATGGCTACATTAGCCGCCATTAGCATAACACACTCCAATGTCTCTCGACCAGACAGTCAGTAGTCTAGTTGCATCGTGGGTAATGTCGTGGCCAGGTTTTGACAAGGAAGAAGACTAGGATAATAAAGACATTAGCTCAGGTTCTCCTGCAGCGATGTTATAGGAGTGCATTGTTAAATGGAGTACACTTTTAATTCCTAATTATGAAATTTAACTACAACTAAAGACTTAATGTTGATATTTGAATACCACTAAAGTTATACAATTGAAATATTTTACTTTAAAAACAATTAGAATTTACGGGGTCTGAATTGTTTTTCAATTTTCAGAAGAGAATTTAAAGTTTCAATTTCAAGTTCTAACCCTTAATTGCGACCCTTGGTAGCCCAGATGTTCAAGATTGCGTTTTACTTATTGAGCTGTCCAGAAATGACAAGCAACCCAAATATTGACCACTATGTGAACCCTAAACAAATCATTAAAATCAAATTTTGAAATTTTCAACTTAAAATTACCATTACTACTTTACCTAATAGTGGTTAAATTTCACAGTTAGATGAACAGCTGTTTTTGCCCCTCTAATTCATTAAACATATATACAGTGTAATAACAAAATCTGCATGTTTTTCTTTTTTTCTTTTTTTTTTGCTTTTCTTTGTGAAACTATTCTGTTGTTTGATAATGTATCTGGAAGGTCATTCTGTACATTTTTGTCAGAATACTTGACTATGTCAACAGGATGTAATCAGTTTTGCGTTTATACAGTATATGTATATAGTGTACATATCTTGACATTTGTCTGATGAAGAACTGGTTGGAGGCTAATCATTGCCTTTGTTCATAAAGTTTTGGGAGCTCTTTTGTTCTCATGTACTTTGCTGTGGGACATGATGTGCACACAGCTGCATTTGAAAAAGAATCACGTGAAAAACTCGGTTTGTTTGTGTGTCTGTCCGTTCTTGCAGCTGATGCCCAGGGAGTGTATCAACTCCCTGTTTGATAATTTCACCTGGACTAAAATCCAAGGATCTCCTGCTCCGCCTGGCCTTGGTCGCTCGTCTGCATGGCTTCATCCTCATGTCAGCGTCTTCGTCATCCTCCTCCTCTTCTGCGTCATGAAGGTATCCCTCCCCCTTGCTGTGCACAGCACATGTTGCCTTGAAATATATGTCATAGCGTGAAAAACCTCTGGGATTGGTCTCGACCCCACCTTGATCATGTTTTTGTGCTGCAGTTCTGGATGTCAGCAGTTTCCACCACGATGCCCATCCCCTCGGGCGCCTTTATGCCTGTGTTCATATTAGGTAAGAGGATTTTGTAATGCAGTATGGACTGCAGTATCTCCTGCTGAGCTTCAGTTCAATTTGTCTTTACCAACGTGTCTTATCTCTCTGCTGAAGGAGCTGCTTTCGGTCGCTTCATAGGGGAGATCATGGCCACTCTTTTCCCAAATGGAATCCTGTTTGATGGGATAGTCTATCCCATCCTGCCGGGAGGTTACGCTGTCATTGGTCAGTAGTGGTAGTGCTGTACTCAGGTTTCCATAGGCCTTGGGACTTATTGAAGATTTGTAGATTAGACAAAAATGAGATCATTCCTTAAATGAATTATGACTTTGAAAGTGCTTGTTTTTTTTAACATTTGAATGTGGCGCGTTCTGGACCTGTGTCTATCCCATTGTTTACACTTTTCTTCCTCCAGTTCAAATATGCTTATGTAGAACTACACAGTTTAGAAACATTTTCACTTGACTGGTAGGATCTTTGGTCAAAATGAGGCTTCTGTACTGTGTTATTCATAATGTGACTTTGTAATCTTACCCAAAAACATTAGAATGTCTACAGATTAAATCTTTAAAATCATTGAAAACACTTGAATTTGTAACTCAGTGTTGTAATTGGAAAATAAATTGATGTGATTAGTGGATATTTTGGATTCTTTAACTCTTAATTGATTTCTGCCTCCCACTGACTCGCAAAATCATTAATTTCTCCCTTTAAAATGTCTCAACATTATATAACAGCCCAAATTTGGACCTTTGTCAGTCAGAGAGGAATCCGATGGAGGAGTAACACTTCACTCTTACCACATATCCTCCCCTTTGCGTTCTACCAGGTGCAGCGGCCATGACGGGAGCCGTTACACATACGGTTTCCACTGCTGTAATCTGCTTCGAGCTGACCGGTCAAATCTCCCACATCCTGCCCATGATGGTGGCAGTCATCCTAGCAAACATGGTGGCCCAGGGTCTGCAGCCTTCTCTCTACGACTCCATCATCCAGGTGAAGAAGCTACCCTACCTGCCTGAGCTGGCCCTCGGCCACATCAGGTAAGGTTAAAACAGCAAGGACCCTCCTTATTTTGTGTGTTTATGTTTTCCATACAGTGGACATTGCATGACAAAAAGGTATTTATTGTGAAAGTATCTCTGCACCCCTAGCAAGTATAACATCTTTGTGGAGGACATCATGGTGCGCAAAGTGAAGTTCCTGTCTTCTCAGTCCTCCTTTCGGGAACTGAACCATCTGCTGGAGACCACAAGTCTGAAAACCATCCCTCTGGTAGACTCTACAGGTAGGGTGACTTACATCATCATATTGGTTCTTAATGCCTCTAGTTTGCCCTATAGATGATTAGTGTTAAAGGAATGGTTAATTAATTTTGGGAAATATCCTTATTTCTTGCCGAGAGTTGGATGAAAATATCAATAGCACTTTCACGTTTGTCCGCTAAATGAAGCTACAGCCAGGAGAAGGTTATCTTAGCTTAGCATAAAGACTGGAAACAAACAAGATACAATGTGTTATTTAGTGAGCTTCAGTGGTGCTGGTAGGCTTTTTTTTTTTTTAAACCTTTGGACAGAACCAAGTTAGCTGTTTCCTCTTGTTTCCAGCTTCGTATTAAGCCTACAGACATGAGTGACATTGAGTGTGGTATCAAACTAATCATCTAACTTCCAGCAAGAAAGCAAATAAGCACATTTCCCAAAATGTTGAAGTATTCCTTTAACACTTTCTGCAGAATCCATGATTCTTCTGGGCTCCATCGAGAGGACAGAGCTTCAAGCCGTCTTTGACTGGTGGCTCTCACCAGAGAGGCGAGTCTTTGAAAGAGGTCAGAGCTCACTAGGCTCCAAAGTCAGCTGGGAGTCCTTCACCTTCGTAGACGAGGAGGGTGGAGAGGAGAGCGCAGACAAGGTAGAACACCAAACCATAAATTAACGTAGAGGAAGTAGTTTAGCTTGTTAGCTTAAAAATTGTATGATGTTACTGACCATGTTGTGCTCGTAGACTGCTTCAGTGCAGGAAGAATGTAACGGGCCAGTGCTGTCCCCAAAACCTCAGGAGCCCTCCGCCAACCACACAGGCTCAGGTAACATGACATTTCCACTGCGCATAAAGACAAGTCCACCCATTAAATGTCGCTTCCTCTCTCCTCTTATATGTGTTGCCATACCATGTCCTCAGACAAGCGCAAGCTGGCGTCTGTCAGGAGGACCCTTCAGAGACTCTTCTCCACGTCTTCATCAGGCCAGACTGAAACGCAGGTATGCTGCTAAGATCAACCTCACATACTCATTGCTTTGACCCCAAAAGCTCAAAGCACATCACTGACCTGCTGTCGAGTTGGCAGTGACAGCTCAGGCATCAGTCCAACATGGCAGCTCAAGCCAGCCTCGTTAACGTGGTGGGAGGAGCATGACATGATGCATACATAAAGGAGTTGACATGTTGGGCAGTGGGTGATGACATAAAACCACCAGGGGTCATCTTATCATCATCTGTATAGCTTTTGAAACGGAATGACTGTCCATCCATCTGTCCCTCGGTTTTTGTGTCCCTCTCTTTCCTCAGGAGACCATGGCCCCTCCGTTGACTGAAAACATGTCCCCAGAGGAGGTACTGTACCTTACTGATTCAGCATTCACACAGCCTATAATGACACAATCAAACCACCCAAATGGATAATTAGAAGCATCTCTCTGTCATGTGATTGGCTGATGCAGATCAAAACCTGGGAAGAGGAAGAGCTGGATAAACCAGTCAATATGGAGCACATACGTATAGATCCCTCCCCGTTTCAGCTGGTGGAGAGAACGTCTCTGCACAAGGTGACCACAGCAACACCTGGGTGACATGTCTTCGCATGCAAAGATCATGTATAGACACTGATTATTAAATTTTAAGTCATGCACAATTGTCATTTCATATTTCCAAGCAGCAGATTTTATCTTTATGCTAAGAAAACTGTCTCCTGGTTGTAGTTTCATATTTGGTATACAGACATGAGACGAGTACCAAGCTCCCTTGTCAAACTCCCTGCAAGAAAGCAAATAAAAGTATTTCCCAAAATGTCAAACTTTGAATCACAGAACAAAGTTAAGTTTCGCATTAATACTTGATTGGGCAAACGTATGGATGTGAGCGACTTAGACAGGGGCCAGATTGTTATGGCTAGATGTCTCTTGTGGGGTGTTCCCAGTCTGCAGTGGTCAGTACCTACCAAAAGTGGTCCAAGGAAGGAGAACTGGTGATCCTGGCGACAGGGTCATGGGCAGCCAAGGCTCATTGATGCGCGTGGTGAGCGAAGCCTGGCCTGTGTGGTCCGATCCAATAAAAGGATCAAATTGCTGATAAAGTGAATGCAAGTCAGAGCCATAGAGGCCCCACCTCACAACTTACAGGACTTAAAGGATCTGCCTCTAACATCTTGGTGCCAGATACCACAGCACACCTTCAGAGGTCTAGTGGAGTCCATGCCTCGATAGGTCAGATCTGTTTTGGTGGCAAAAGGGGGACCTAAACAATATTAGGCAGGTGGTCATAATGTTGTGGCTGATCGGCGTATAGACTGAATAAGTCGGAGAAAAAAAGTCAGAGTTTAGAGAGTACATTTTGTTAACAGATGCTGGGGTTACAAACTGATGTTTGAAAACATGAGCAAGTAGGGTCTAATTAATGGAAGTGCAATATTAACTAACTGGATTACTCCTTTGGGGTTCTTTTTTATTATGGATCTTATGGATGGCAAACACGAGGACAGAAAACTAAAATTGTTATTGTACAGCTCGCTGCAGCTTGTTCTCTGTGCATACGACCATGAATCTTGCTGTGTGACTCATGCTATGCAGCAATGCCATATTCCCTCTTTTACTTGTTTATGAGGCACAGTGCAGTCATGCGAGCAGAATACTGTCACACTACAATACATTTAACACTGACTGGATCATGTCCTCCTCCTCTCTCATTTCTCAGACCCACACACTGTTCTCTCTGCTGGGTCTCAGTCACGCCTATGTCACCAGTATTGGAAAGCTTGTGGGTGTCGTGGCACTGAAAGAGGTAAAGTCATGTTTTTTTACCCCCACATGTTTTTGCCACCTCTCTGTGTTTGGATCCTGTAATGCAGCATGACAGCGAGATGTGATGATCTCACGTTGTGGGCAGTTGCTCTGTCAGGGGGTGCATCATGCTTTACGCTCTGATTCATGCAGTTATTCAATTAACCACCTTCATCTCATCTCTCTGGCTGTTCTCTTTAGTAATCCAACATTGTCACTTTAACACATGTTTTGTTGCTTTATGTGTTGCCTCTGTGTGTGTTTCAACCTCTTGCTCTCTCACAGTTACAGAAAGCTATAGAGGGCTCAACTCGCAGCGGAGTGAGGCTTCGTCCCCCTCTGGCCAGCTTCAGAGACGCTAGCAGAAAAACCAAGAAGCACCAGCCTCCCTCATCCACCCCTTCCTCCCCCACTCGGGACAGAGACCTGTGGGGGGAGGGGAGTGGGATGGAAGGGGAGACGGTGAGGAAGGAGTTCAAGGAGGATTCCAGAGGGACGGCGTCATCTTCTAGAGGAGCTCCCGGGTGTGACACTGCTTCCTCCTGCCCCAGCAGCGTGGGGAGCACCAGTGCCAGCCCCGCCACCACAAGAAGAACTGACGGTGCTTCACAGGAGCCAGCGTCCCCCTCTACCTCCTCCCATACCTCACCTTCACCTCCTGCCTCCCCTGTGTCACCCACCAGCCCTGTCCTTACACTATCCTCCCTGCAGGGGGAGAGCGAGGAGTCAGATGAGCCCATATAGACTGGGTTAAAGAGAAAAGGCTTTTACCTTCTTTTCATTTATCTCCTTTTGCCCAGAGACAGAGCTGCTGACTGGGTGGAGGATTCGGGCTCACCTGCAGCCCCGACAGACATTCAGCTCTCAGTGAGCAGGACGAGCTGGTGCACACAAAGCTCCTGAGTCTTGTAGTACAGGATATTTTTTTCTACTCTTACAAAAATTTCACTTTTTCACTCTCAAAATCTCAGGTACCTTCCTGTGTCTTTTGAACTGCAGACAGACAAACGTTCAGTCCTACAAATCACTAATGTTCAGTGTCCATCCATATCTTGGAAATATTGAATGTAGCTGTACATCATATATCAATGTCTGTTCGTTTCATTCACTGCCTTTGATCACAAATTAACTGACAGCAATGAATTGTATTATAATGAAATAATATATTGATGAAGACAATTAAGTTAAAGAAATCATGCATTTAAAGTTTACTAATTGAGGTTTATTTTAAATTATAACCTACATGAATCATATATTTGCTGTATGGTAAATATTCAAATCATTATTACCAGTCTGTAATTTTTAAAGATAATAAATATTAAAATTGTCTACTAGTTTATGTTAATTATTTACAATAAAAATGACGGTAAGAAGAAAAACTACAGTCACACTAGGCTAGCGGCTGTCTGAGGCTGTATTTAGGCACCGCGCTGGTGATTTGAGCTAAATGCTAAAGTTAGTGTGCTAACATTCTGGTGTTTAGCAGGTGTATGTTCACCATGTTACAATAATACTTTTGTGTGTTAGCATGCTAACATTTGCTAATTAACACTAAACACAAAGTACAGCTGAGTTTTGCTTAAAGACCATTCCTCACCAACGCAGCCCCTTGCATTGTTTTAGTGCAGGTCTGCTTTTACACATGTCATAAACAACTAGTTAAATATTTGACCTGACAGTGGCACTAAATGAAAAGGCTGGAGATCACCAACATTATTACAATTCATCCTGAAGTGGGCATGAATGTCTGTACAAAATGTCATGGCAATCCATCCTATAGTTGTGATATTTTCAGCCTGGACCAACATGGCTGACCGACAGTCCACTAGTTAGTCCACTAAAAAGAATCACTGTCAGTGATAGTGATCCAGTGTTCAGGTTTGTGAAGAGAATATCTCTGGGCATACAAACATTTTTGTGCTGTGAAGGTCAACAGTGTGTTTCAGTCTGATTCCTATGTGAGCATATTGAACAAATAAGCAGCTAGTCCCCACAGAGGAGGCCTGTCTCTGAGAATTTGTCATTAATATTCTCCTGGCATAAAATTCCCGATAACGACGGGTGAGGGATGTTTTTGTAAAAGCATGACAGGCTGGATTACTTGGTGATTGCTGTTTTGTCTGACAAGCACCAATGAGCTGGCCAGAGACATCGGCTGCCACCAAACATGATGTTAAAAAAACATCACACGTGTTAAGGTTGTAGAGAGAAAGGGTTGAATGCGTGAGAATCAATTATTTACACCCTGGAAAAGATATCCACACATATGCACAAGAAATGCCATTTGTTGGTTTGTTTATTTGCTCTTTCTCCACCAGAGGAAAAGAGGAGGAGACGGGTAAAGAAGC
>JAVQJF010110680.1:0-49566 GCA_036023855.1 Gadopsis marmoratus | reverse complement strand
GGGTTTTAATAGTGCAAGTCGTTCCTCTAATGGTGGGCGGGGTTCCGGATTTTTATTTCCTGCACCCCGCCACGGCGGCGGCCCCCATTTAAAACCCCCCCCCCCCCCCCTCTTTCTGTGTGTTCTGGTTCTGGTCGATGACATGCATGCCGCCAGCCTTCCTGGAACGCCATTGGCCACTGCCTTTGTTCTAACCAACCTTTGGCCTTTGTCCGACTCCTCTGCCAGCTGCCGCCACTGCTCTCCCTCTTCTCGTCGTCCTCTCTGATGCACTCCATCCATTTCTCTGCCCCCCCCCTCCATCTTTTCCTTCAGTGATTTACCACAGTTTGTGCCCGTTTGTGAGGTCGTGTGTGCGATGACACATTCACATACAGTATATGTGCTGTGAGAGTGTGTGTGTGTGTGTGTGCGTGTGCATACCAGTGAGGCGCCCTGAGCCTCTCTCTGCTCTGCTCCGTGTGTGTGAAGTGGAAAGATGGGGCACAGAGGAGGTGGGCGTCTGGCTGGAACAGCTGAGTCTGGGGGAGTACAGAGACACCTTCATCCGACACGACATCCAAGGTTCGGAGCTTCTGCACCTGGAGAGGAGGGACCTGAAGGTACACACACACACACGCGCCTGTTGCCACACCTCGACACCCCCTCACCCCCCTCCGGTGAATCTGTGTGAACCCTCTCGTCCGACCCACAATCAACTCTTTCTCTCTGTCTCCTCTTGGTCCACTATACTTCTTATTGCCCTTTGACCTGTTAGATGTCCCCCCCCCCCGTGTTTTGCCACCTCTCGTGCTGCGCTGCACCGCTCTGCTTGGCTTCTACTGTCTGATCGTTGTTTGGTGAACGAGACTCTCTGTAACCCACTAACGCTGTGTATCTGCTGAAAGGGGGGAAGCCTACGGGGGGGGGGGGGGGTGCTTTAGCCCAGTGAGTTTAGTTGTGAGGTTCAGCTCAGATTGTGTGACTGGAGGAGTTTACACACATCACACATTCACACACGTTCAGTTGAATTTGATCCGTGCGACTCGTCCTCAGAGTGCTGGTGCACCACCCCGCTGCCACCCTTATTGCCTGAAGGGGGCACCAGCAGCCACCATGTTGGACTTGAATGTTAATCCCTTCTTCTACATCTGTGATGAATTGCATTTCCACTGTTGCCTTGCTAGAAGAAAGAAGGACTTGATGTCACCATGACATGACATACGTAACTCTTCTTTCCGTCAGAGTACAGATTGCAATCAGACTCGTACTCACGTCAGGAAAAATGGTACATTTCATAAAACCCAGTCGTCAGAAGAACCTCCTTCCAGAGTCACATTACGTGAAATCCCCTTAAATCCCTCTTAAATGGATCACAAAACGATAAATGTGTCTAAGTACAGTAAACTCATCCTAAAAAATAAACTTGTCAGCGCCGGCTGGTGGACAAACACGGTAACGGAGACGCCGTGTCTAAATGAGCTCAAAACATATCTGCTGCCGTTTCTAATTACTGCTTGGCCGACACCCACCAGTTTGGCTGATTTAAAAGGAATCGGCAGGATGCCGATGTGCGATGACAACTTTAGTCCTCAGTCAACACACACACAATCCACAGGCACTGGGTTGCCAGGGCAACAACTGCATGTGCCGACACGTCTGGCAGAAGTAGTGCCTGGAGCATCACATTTAAAACTAAAGGCCCTGAAAAAACTATTTTCTCAATCAGCCTGTTAATATGAGTGACTACAGGAATGTTTTCTGCCCAGAATCAGAGCAGATTTGGTTTCTTCAAATGTGAGATGTCTGCTTTTGGCTGCACCGAGTCGGGCTGGACTCGCCTGGAAACACGTGACGTCACATACTTGCGGGCACCAATCACGGTTCAGCGACACATGAATCAAAATCAGACGACAGCTGTGACGGAATAATATTTAAGACTTTTTTTAATCTTTTTTTTTTTTTTTTTCTTACGGCTGCTGTAATCAAAAGTTTTTCCAACAGAGTTGGAGTCGCTCTAGAGTTCCTCTGGCTTTAACCTGCAGCGTGTTTCACGGTAGCTCATTGGTTTGTTTGTACGGCCCACAGGTGGAACTGTTCTTGTTAAGGGCCTTTACCAAATATCATGGCAGTTAGTTGAGACGTCTTACTCAAAACCACAGTTGCCACCTCACGGTGACGCTAGAGAAACAGCCAGAGAGTCGCCACAGCCTCTGAGCATCATGGGCATGCGGACTACATCTCACGGCAGTCCATCCAACAGTTGTTCAGCCGTCCCGACAGACTGACTGACGTTGCCATCCCTAGCGCCACACCACTAGCATGGCTAAAACCTGATTTAATGATGTATTCCTCCAGTTGATGTTAAACTGACACTTGAATTCAAGCCCCAGTAGGTATTATATTACATGATAACTATCAGTTATGGTTGTTTTCCACAATGATACAATTCATATCAGATGCATGAAGTCACATTAAATTGGTTTGGTTATAACGCTTGTCTTTGCAGTGGACCTTTGTCTCTCTGTGTGTTTTTGAATATGCTGGCCGCCTTGTTTCTCCTCAGGATCTGGGGATATCGAAAGTGGGTCATATGAAGAGAATTCTCCAGGGAACTAAGGACCTGGCCAAGGCCTCCATGGTTGACCTCTAACCCGGACGCATAGACGCTACCAGAGAGGGGAACTGAACATTCCCCTTACATCGGTGGAAGAGTTTGGGAGCACCATAGGCCGGAGAAGGAGAGGACCGTTACTCAGGGAGAGCTGGATTTGATCCCTCTGCTGAGGAAGCCCGTGTGATGTTGTTAACGAGATACATTAGTGTGGTTTGTTTGTGCTCTGGTGCCAAAATGACAGGTGTAAGTGCAAAAAGGAAGTCACGGATCTTCACACACACAAAAAAAATACATACATAAATAAGAGGAAGCCATTTCTAAGTTAATAACCATCCATAGCACACAATCAAGTATGCAACTAACCGCGCGGTTGACTTGTTGTCACACGTCGTGATAGCAAGCTAGTAGCGAAGCCAGGACTTGGCGTGCGCGTGGGGTTGAGTTTCACTTCGGTGCGAAGTGTGAAAGATGTTTGGGATGTTTGCTGGAGCTGAAGACACGTGAAAGGCTGCCTTCAGGCCTCAGTGGAGGCAGCAGATAGACGTGCAGCATCACAGTGCAGGTGGAAATGTGGAGCGCAGTGGGATTCCGTCGCATGCTAGGCTTGCTCAACCTTAAATATGTTTAATTGCATGATTAGTGTCTTGATTTCTTTTCTTTGTGTGTGTGTGTGTGTGTGTGTGTGTGTGTGCGCAAAACAACACTTGAACAAGTTTTACATGACTTAAGTATTATAATGCCATTTGTTACTACTGAAAGCATCCTTTTTGGCCTAAAATCAAACTCTTTTCCTAGATTTAATTTATTTAGTTTGCATGATAATGACGTGTCAAAGATTTGTGTCAAGTGCCATATTTTCGGTCATTTAGTGTGAAATGTGCTTTATTGGTAGACACCATAAGACGTTTTTAAAAAGCTGTTGAAGAGGTATGAATATATGGAAGTAATATCTGTAAGTGGACACGTTTTCTGTGGATGTGAAACCAAAGTGAATGTCTAAGAATATATGACCTTCTGAGGACTTTGTTCGGACGTCACCTCTGAATTTAATAGGCCGTTAGGTCTTAGGTCTTAATTCCAGTTAAGGCAGGAAACGATTAGTTTTAGTCTGGAATTGTTGGTCTGAAGCCAAACACATTTACTGTCGGCTTGTTTTCTTTTTTTAAGCAATACTTAAAAGGCACTTTGTACTTCTTGCTTTATGCAAATGCAGATCCTCATATCATTACATAGACTTAACGGTTCACCTCAACTTTTTAACTTTGGCAGTTTAACACTAATGAGAATAGGAGTTAGATATCGATTTTGAATATGTAATAGAGCAGTTGACCTGCGGCCTGCATAGTATTGTTCAAGCGCAGCTTTTTTCTCTCTCTCTCTCTTCAAATTACAGGCGAGACATTGATAGAACATGACTTTTACTTGTTAGTTTCTTTTAAGACTGGTGGCATTACAGGGTATATTTCTATATGTGATGCTAAGTTTGTGTGTGTGTGTGTGTATATATATGTATATATATGTGTATATATATATATATATATATATATATATATGCACTGTATATACAGTATACCAGTGTATGCAAACAATGTTTGTAAGTGTTGTAGTTTAATGCATTTGTGGATTGCTGACATGGCATGCGTTGTCGACAGCGTACACATTTGATTGTGTATATTACACCATAACAATTGTGTGTTGTTGAATCTCTTGTACATGATAATGCTGTTGTATTCTAATGACGGTGCAATATTTGATCTCTTGTTTTGATACTGTCTCTGCAGCTTTCCGACATGATGTTTCTCAGTGCGGGGGGGCGGGGCTTACGACAACCTTGACAGAGTTTTTTGTACATGTGCTCCTCCTCAAGGTTTGGGGATTAGATTTGAAAAGTTAGACCGGTAGGCGGACTGCTTTTTCTTACGGACTCCAAATTTCTTCCAGAAAAGGTTCACTAGTTTGTAGTTTTGCTCCTTTGTGCTTCCAAGATGATACACTAAAGTAGGACTGTGTCACTGAATGAGTAGAGTGGGCAGACATGACTGTTGTGTTAATACGTATCACAGTGTATTTGGGTGTGGCCATCAGCAATTGTATACTTACCATTGCCAACTAATTCAATCATATCCACTCCAATAATGTACTTTTCCCCGTTTAGAGAGTACTTCCTTGCTTCTATGTTGGTTTTAATTCTGCCTTTTCCCCCTCTCGGAGTAATGTATCTTCTGTTGAGAATTAGTTTAAAAACCTACATTAGCTTTTTTTTTTTTTTTATGAAATATTGAGTGCTAAAATTGAACAAGGCGCACATGTTTTCATCAAAGTATCCTACATAATAACAGGATGTGAGTGAAACAGGGTGCTGAGTTGACAGTAGTTATGTCTCTACTATCCCACCAGAGGGCGATCTGTTACATCGTCCCCACAGTCAACGTTGTTGCTCATTGGCGTGCAGAAATCAATAAGCCTTTAAATTAAATTAAAAATCCAAGATAAGTTAAGTGTTATTGTTCATCCTGCAGCTCACAGACAGAGAGCGGTGGACGTTACGATGAACCACACACTCATAAACATCAGAGATTTCATCCCATTTTATTGCACCTCTGTCTGACTGAAGGTAATTACGTCTCATGGACAGAATGCTGCTTTTTATTCTATAGTATATCAGATTCATTGGCCTTCTCCTTGCCAGAAACTCTGGATATAGGTTGCGTCTAAGTTGAAGCCTTCCTCCAAGCGTGTGCTTTAAATGGAGCAGTGCAGTAGAGCTGCTGAACGCTGAACGTTCCTTTAGTGCTCATTGAGTTTGGCCTCACCATCCAGTGGAACTCCATCATGCCAGACACCAAACTGAATTCACTAATACTGCTGCGGTTCCTGAGCTGTGTCTGTCTGTGTTTATGTTCTCCCGTGTGTCCAAAGTGTCTGCCGGCCGGGTTCTATAAATCTCTCGAGTGTTGTGGCCCCAGACTACAGGCGAGCAACCGCACGACCTTTCCATGCAGAGTGGAAGTAGCCACCTTTCTCCCTCGCTGTGTTTTCCAGTGGTCTGTAAATAATGCTGCAAACTGCCTGGTTTCCAAAAAACCAACGAAACCCATGCAAGGATCTCTGAAAGACGGGATAGCATATAGTCTTTGACATGGTTCCTAAAGTGATGGGAGAAAAGTGAGTTTCATTTGTTTACATTATGTTTACAGTGGCACAGTTTTAATTTTTAAGGATATATATGTAGGTATAAACAATATTTGCATATTTATTGCCTAAGGTTAAATGATATGATGTATTGTGTTTTCACATTTGGAATATAATGTTACAGTTGTCACCTGTATTACTATGGATGATTTTTGGTAAAGTAGTTGATCATTTTTATGACTACTAAGTGACTGTTTTCTGTGCCTTTTTATGGTTAGAATGCATGGTTAACTATTTATTACAATTTGGAGTCACTGAGATGTGTATTTTTGTATTCTGAATAAATAAATGGTCCAGCTTTTGTTGTACATTTTTAAGGTGCCTTAAAATAGGCTACCTATTCATATCTCTCTTCTTCAATAAAACCAAATACATATGCAGCACGTTCCTGCCTCATTCTTCTGTCATTTCACTTCCAGGAAACGAATCAGCACTATAAAATGTCACGAGGGGAATAAAATGTGTTGCAGCTGACTGTACATGCCGTGTTGAGCAGTTCTGCCTCGTCTCAAATGAGAAACAAATCTTCTCTTCAAAGTTTCTCTATTGTGCCATCGGATAAATTAGTTGCGTGGCAAACAAATTGTGTGTGGCATTTCAAAGTTTCAAAACCAAAAGTTGAACAGCTACATTGTGATTTTAGACTGTGGGCCATCTGTGATATTTGAAGATCTTTTGGAAAACCCACATCCCTGAGCATTCCTCTCCACATCCTCTCCTCTGATGGAACTTTTCTCTGCCCTCACTTTATTCTGAGTCCCTTTTAAAAAAAGAAAAGGAACACACGTGTTGAGTAGCTCATTCTACTTTGAATCAAAACATTTTTTTACTCACATCCTCTCACTTCCTCACTATAGCAGCATGCTCTTTAATTTCTTATACTTTCCATTCTCTTCCACCTCTGTTTCACCAATTGTCAATGAGGCGTCACCTCAACTTTTCTCCCCGCCAAGAAGCAAAAAGCCAATTGTGAAGCACGTGGAATCTGTCCAAGTTCCATATACTGTGGCTGCGGATGTGCCCACAGCAAGCAAACGTTTCCAGGACAGGCAGGTTTTGTGTTCAGACAAATGGAGCAGACTTGCAGTTTTTATCCCCCGGAGATGCATCGGTTAAGGCCGACACAATCTACATGACAACAAAAGAACTGAAAACATCTGTGACGTTAAGGAAGTGAAAACATATGGGAAACCATTTTAACATGTAGTCGTTTGGGTTTGGGTTAACCCTTTCGAGGTAAAGTAAAAAGCAATGAAAATCATTTTTGTTGCACTCATTCGGACTCAGGCAATAACAACAACAGTGAACAATGTTGTTTTTAACTGGCCACACAGTTTTTAATTATTAGCCTCAACCGACCGGTCCAGATGTCAATAACTTCCTGGAAGCCACCTGAGATGGTTTGGTCTATAGATGCGTTAGTCAGGTGGTGTTAAGAACAACAACTTGTCAAATTGTGGTTAACCAAATGGGCGAATAACACCAGTAAAAAGTGAATCTATAAATGGCTGCTAGGAAATAATGATTCTTGTTTTAGCTTTACTGGTTTTAAAGAAACTCCCCTTTTCTATTATTATTACTATTATTATGGTTATGTTTTGTTTCACGTTTCCACTACATACAAATCAAAATGCTTTCATTTCGTTGTAAACATTTCATCAGTTAGTTTTCTTGTCACTTCCCAAAACAGACACGTTAAATAGTTTAATGCTTCACAAGCCAGTATTAATTGCATGGGAAGAACTAATAAATGTATAAATAATAAATAAATAAAGAGCTGTGGAAATGCACACATGCAAAACAGCCATTTGTATTTGTAGCAAGTGCAATACATTTGTTTTTGAGCAGCTATGGAAATAATTCAGTATTGTACGCAAACATTGATACCCATTCAACGTTTAAATGCATCAGCAGTAGCATTTAAATATCATGCCAGTGCAAAGTGAAGATTTGATGTTGAACATTGATATAAAGTGCTCTTACAGCACAGGTCTGGGACATTAGGATCAAATGTATTTGACTTCACGGGAGTCATGTACGGTGTCAGTATCCAGCAGCACTCAGTTAACCTCAGTCGACTATTAATGGTTTGAATATCAAACACAGTTATTTGTAAGATGCCTGCAGTTCGACTTTTCTGTCTTCCGACAGTGCCAGTGCGACGCGCATCGTTTTGTCGGCGTGCGATTGATGATGCCTCAAACACTCTTGTTTTCATGGGAAGAACCGTAACGCGCCGGTGGGGAGTTCGAATCACATCTGAGACTTGGTGGAATCGACCGTAAGAGGGTAAAGCCCTTTTATTATCTCCTTGGACTCATCCAGTTAAAACCTTCAGGGCAGCTCTGGCTCCTGGGAAGAAGGTCAAATGGTTGTTTTACGTGGCCACAAAGGTTCCAAACACTGGAGGTAGTTCGAGCTACTGTCCTGCCTCCACTTGCAATGAACGTGTCATTTTCGGGTCAACCGGTCTCGTACGGCATTCATTAAGTTTAGCAGCCACGTATCCGCCCCACCTTTAGCTGCAAAACTAATAAGAGTAATAATCGAGGCACTCGTGAGCGAATCGGGGGTGCTGCTTCCCGTCAGCAACGTTGGCAGGAAGAGTTCGAACCGGACGGGTCGTTTACGGGTCGCGCATCAAGCGCAGCGGCCACAGTGGGCGCCGCTGGGGTCCGACACTGAGCGGCGAGGTAAAATCACTCGATAGCGTCGAATGGCTACGTTTGGAACACGCAGCGGACGACCGCAGATTGCCGTCGCTTAGGTATTTGAATCGCCCTTGTTGTTAGCTCGCAGCTAGCCTCCAGGCTAACGACAACAAAGGTGACATCACAGACCGAGCCGACCGCGGCCCGGCTCTGCTGCTAGCCCCGGTGACTGACAGGCTGGCAGCTAGCAAGGCGGCTAATGTGGCTGCCGTTTAACGTTTCCCGGTGGTTTGTCGTGAGCCGGTAACGTGTGACGTGCTGCGGCTGGCCAGCTAAGTTATCCGTTTGTCTGCACAGAGCCCGAGTTGGTCGTGAATCAACACCAGCAGCCAACGTTAGCTAGCCGCTGGGCAACATTAGCTAGCCGCTGGGCAACATTAGCTAGCCGCTGCGTTGCCCTTTATTATTAAGCCTTTTTTTACGTAAATAAGCATATATATTTTATTTTTCAACAAGCACGTAGAGTATAACATCCAGTGTGTGCCACTCTGCGTTTAACATTATGTTTCATTAAATTGTGTTTCTTCACACGTGAAACGGCTAATGTGTCGTGTAGCTAGCTCGGAGCACAGAGGTGACACATAAAGGCAAAGGCCACCCGAAAAGACACATATCGCTTTGTGCCCAGTGGTCCGTCGCTACAGGCCCACATTTGGATTAGTCGATCGATAGAAAATGAATTGCCAACTGTTCCTTCATGATCGATTAGTCGCCTCAGTCATATTCCCAGCGAGCGCGTCAAACATTTTCTGCTTCCGGCTTCTTAAATGTGAGGATTTGCTGCTTTTTCTTTGTCATTTCTGACAGTAAACGAAGAGCCTTTGGGTTTGTGACTTTTTTTCTCCCCCAGACTAATTGATTAATTGGGAAAATAATCGGAAGATCAATCAATCAATGCATGTAATGGTTAGTTGCAGCCCCTAAATGTGTGACATCATTAGTTGCCATGGTGTTCATTTTGAATGCATCATCCAAACTGTGTTCAGCAGTTCTGTTACTGCCTTATGGAGTAAGGCTGCGGCTAACTGTTATTCTCACTATCGATTCATCGCCACTTACTCTCAGAATGAATCGTTTAGTTTATAAGACGTCAGGAAATAAAAGTGGAAAATGCCCATCGGCCATTTATTTCCCAACACGTAAGGTGACGTCATCGGATGGCTTGCTTTGTCCGACCAATGGTGCAAAAAGTCAGGGATAATAAATAAGCGGGGGAATCATCGGTCGCCTCCCTCCTGCTGGAGGAAAGTGTGACATGTCAGCGTGGAAACAATCTCCCTGTCCACTTGTCTACTCCGCTGATCTCACCTGAGCGTACAGTCACCTGGGCCTCATTAGAGACGGGTGTTCGCGTTCCGCCTCCCTCTGTCTCTGTTGATCTGTCCTTCCGGCCGCCCACACTCGTGCTCAAAGTTGGGCCCACATCAGTTCCCAACCAAGCAAGATTTCAGACTACACAGTTTCTGCCCTTGACAGGTTGTTTTTCTGTCCCCCCCCCCCCCCGAATCCGTCAGCTGCATCTGCTGAGCTCGGTTTCGTTTTTGCGCAAACGTTGATAATGCGTCTTCTGAATCAGCCCTTGAGGTTTTGTTTAAGCCTGAACTTAATTACTCTTAATTGCAGTTTTTCCATGATGACTAACACCAAATACACGTGGCAGTACGTGACCACATTAGTTGCGTAAGATGACGACGTCGGCCAAATGGGTTGTCATATACCGAACCGCTGAATGCCCAACAACGTGAAACACCCCTGGCTAACAAAGCAGCTTTGCAGGGTACTTTGCTGTTCATCTGTGTTCCAGATAGTCGTAAGAGACGTCACGGAGCCTGCTTCCCTTGTGAGTGGATGCGATACACTGCATTCTTGAGGTTAGGCCCTGCTGCCTGTGGTGTTGTTGTTGTAAAGCCCACCAAAGCGCCCATGAGAAGCTAGGAGGTGCTGGATCACCAGAGGAAGCCAGTGGCATGTGCTCTGCCCCTCAGGTTCTCAGGATGCAGGGCTGATCAATAGGACCGCCTGCCTGGCTCTAGACTCAACTAGCCGCTTTGGACCATACCTCAAAGGAGAGGCTTGGATTTCTTGGGAAACTTTTCCTTCTTGTACACTGTAAATATTTTGCCTCCTTTACCCGCTCGCTCATGCTGCTTACCAAGTGTGTTTCCCCTGCTCAGCCAGAGCACACGCCCCTGTTCTCTGGCCTTTCTGTTTGATCTTTGATGCAGGCCTCGCTGTTTAAAGAATATCAAAGAAGCATGGCCTGCTATAGCTTATCCTCACCAGCAGGACAAGTCTAGGCCTACGTTCAACAGCTTGGTTCATGTTATTTTCACACGGGTTTGAAGAAAGCGTTGGTCTAGGAGGTCGGCTGTGGAATCTCAAATATTTAGTGCACAAACCAAAATGTTACCGGTATTGCCTCCTGCCGTGAAGTGTAGAGCTGCAACGGTTAGTCGTTTAATCGATTGAAAGAAAATGAATTGCCAACTATTTTGAGAACTGATTTTTCATTTAATTAAATTTTTTAAGAAAAAATGTCAAACATTTGCTGCTTCTCTATTGCATTTCTGACAGTCTTTGGGCTTTGGACTAAAGAAGCAATTGAAGATGTCACTTTGAACTTTATCAATTTTTTTTGCCATTTTACAGAATAAATTCGTTAGTTGGAGTCCTAGTGAAATTATTTGTAATATTGTTTCTCAGGCCTTTGGAAACTACACGACTGAAAGCCACTGGTGCAGCGACTTTGCTCTTTGATGCATGTTGACTTTGTCACATCATGCTTCCTATTTTGGCATGTAGGTGTGAATGCTCGTTGTTTACTAATGGCACTGATACTGTCGTTGTCATGTGATTGTTGCTGTGGTTGAGGATGAGATTGCTGAGTAGCATGTAAGAGATCTCTCTTTGACTTGCTGAGGACTGTTGGTGGAACTAGAGCGTGAGAACATAAGACAAAAGGCTCAACTGTGAGAGTGAAAGCGATTATATAACGCTGAATTTCTATACTCTCTCTGGTCTCCCCATTTCAGCAGTTGGACCTTCATCTCTAAACTTCTTTATTTTCCTTCTCCCCCTGGCACTTTTCTATTTACAGGTGAGGGGCCAGTCTCGCCAGCCACGTGCAGCTCTTTGCTATGGATGCCTGTGCACGTATTCGAGGACCCCCAATAAGGTCCAGTGCCTCAGTCCGGAAAGAGGTCTGTCTGCTGGGACACTGCATTTTATTCTGCAACTCCTTACTTGTTTGTATGATAATAGAGTACTGCACTGACTGCTTGTTTTGTGTGCTTGTGGTCGGTAGTTACTAGATGCTTACTGCTAATGTGGTGAGATGTGTTTTCACTGGAAATGGATTGGCCAGTACGATCGAAAATGTGTTTTTAGGCCTAAATGTCCATTTGAATGTAATCTGATGAACCAAATTAGATGAAAGTATATTAAAATCATCTGTAGAAGCAGGCAGATGCATAAGAGGATGCAGAAAGTACTGTTCTCTTTCTTTGCTTTCATCTTACATGCATGCTACAGGGATGGACCAATACATACACACTGGTTTCTCATTAGCTCTGTTGGGTCGCCATATACTTGGTCTAAAAAACACTGCGTGTGTGTTTGCAGACCGTGCGTGACAGCGGGGCGCAGTGTGTGAAGAGCCTGTTCAGGAACAAAAAGGAGCTATGCAGCGTCGGCCTGGAGCTGCCAACCAGAGACACCACAAGACTGACAGAGGTTTGTCACACAACACAGCAGTGCAAACACGTGCAAAGCTCCACCGCGTTCCAAACACACGGCTTAAGAGGTTGATGCTGACTATATCAACTGTGCTTTTTCAGATCCATTTTGTGTGTCTGCCTGGTCATTGTGAAGGGGAAGATTTCACCCAACAGGTAAGATTTCATAATTACAAACGTGAGTGATGATAAAACACTGAAAGAATGCCCTGCGTGTAGACTTTGACTTGTCCAATCCAATCCTGATATGGGCGTGATGACATTGGGTTTTGAGGTTAGAGGTGGTAACAAATAATTTTCCAGTGAGCTAATGTGCGTCTGCGTCGTCTTCTTCCCCAGGCTCTGTCGTTGTTGCCAGTAGGGCTGTGTGAGCTTCTCCGGTCCCTCCATGTCCACGGCCTCAAGAATGACGAGGTTCTGCTGCTCAAAGACTCCCGCAGGCCGGCAGAGCACAAGGACGCTGGGCCTCAGGTAGGCGGCAGGCTGTTCACATTGAAGGAATATGCTTCGTCGGCATGTTGAGGGAAGCCGAAGTGAGCAAACGGTCAGACGTGACAATGAGCAAAGTTATTTTCTTAAAAAAGCACCATTGGCCCAAGAGAATTACTTGATACTACCGAAAACCAGCCTCACCGTAGACGAGTGTTAATGCCAGTTTATTTTGGAAATAAACGGAAACAACTTTATTTAATCTGGAAACATGCGCACTGAGTATTCACGTGTATCTGACCCTCTTGGCAGACGTTTATTATATTTTAATTAACATTTTAACGCTCTTTCGTAAAACTGAATGACTTTTTAGGATTGGCATTTTTGTTGTATGTTCCTAACATTTCTTTCATTTGTTGGTTAAGTTGTTTCCCCACATTTATGGCCTTGTCTGTCCCTGCATGTAAACAGACATGCCAAGTCTTTCTCACGCTTTTGAAGAAAGGCAGGTGGGATGGAGTGATAAAGATGTTGTTTTTTCAGCCCACTCCTGCAGCCTTGTCCTTCCTGGTGCTGTGTGCCGTGTTTGGGTTCACACAGGGCCTGCAGCTCACTTCAGACAGTGAGACCTCCTACCTATCTGCATTACAGACTTGTGATTTTTGCATTCTGCGCATGCAGCAGCAGATCAGCTCGCAATCAGAGTACAGACATAACAACACACTTCCGGCCCTCTTCCCACCTCCTGTAAGATCAGGCTGACACAATCCCCATGTGATTCTGTTTAATTTGGGAAAGCAAAGATCTTTCACATTATCAGCATGTCTTATTCCAAATGAGCTTTGATAGTTTGTAGATTGTAGGCCTGTTGGTTACAAATGCTGTAATCTTTCTCTAAATGAGCGGAATAAATCACCAGGCAGCCGAGCTTGATTTTCAATATTTCTCTTTATCTCTTACTGTCTTCCTCTGCCTTCAGTGTTGGTTAAAGGCCGTGTGTGTGTTGAGGCATAATCCCAGCACCAGCATCTACCCTCAGGCCAGTGTAGCGTCTTTGGTGGGCCTGCTGGGGTGCTACGTGGCAGGTGTCCGCTATGCTTTGGAGCTTCAGGCCCTTCAGAGGGGCACAGCCGAGCCCTGCCAGCCAGAGGAAGATGACACCAACCAGTCGGTCTCATCGATCGAAGATGACTTTGTGACAGCTCTGGAGCATCTGGAAGAGGATGACACAGGAGACAATCCCTGTAGGTTTGACATCTAACGCTTAGTGGCGTGTGGTTGCCGCTGGTCTTTTATGTAGACTATCTTCTGTCATCTGAATGTAGATACTTCTGAATAATCCAAAGTGGAGACCTGAATTTTAAACATGTCGGTTTTTTATATAACCTTGCATTGTTATTTCTTTTTTTAAAGTTGTAGGAATTTAAATTATGTCGGTTCACTGCTAGATGGCACTAATAAGATATTTTCTAGTTGGGATGCACTTTTCCTCTATCTTTTTTATGTAATCAAGGCACACTGGATGTACAGCTTTTGTTTTTACTTGGGTTTCTATCGCGGATTACTTTTTTTCATGTTTATCTTTTATCCTCTTTGCATGTGTACTGTGTATATATATATAACCAGTGTCCAACCCCCCCTTGTCCATCTCCACAGCTGCTTCCTATCTGCATTTTAAAAAGCGTGATGTGGCATCACAGACGGTCCCAGCCCACAAGAGAAGAAAGGAATTGTCAGGCTCCCGCGTTATTGTAAGCTCATCTTTAAAGAAGTATTCAGCCAAACATAGGCCAGGTCCAGATGTATCTGTCACAGTGCAGAGGTCATCAGGCGTGGAATCCCAATGGACCTACTGTAGTCCCGGAGCTCGTCTCTCCTCGCCTTTGATTCATGTCAGTGAATCTGAAGAGTCAGACTGCTCCAGCCCCAGCCCAATCATTTTCCTGGATGAGGTGGGCTACCAGAAGAGCATGCTGGCCAAGCTGGACATCCCCCAGGTGCCAGGGGGGCCCAGAGAGCGAGTTGAAGACTCAGACTCTGAAGTCAGTGAATTCTTTGATAGCTTTGACCAGTTTGATGACCTGGAGGAGCTGAGCTCAGACAGCTGCACTCTTGCTCTGCCCCTGGACACCATCAGTGCCCCAACCACACAGAAAAAGTCAGCTGAGTCCAGCACCAGTGGCTCAGCATCCAAATATATTTCTAGGGGCTGCTCGACCAAAGGTATGAATCCTCACCGCTTTGACCACCCCACTCTTCCAGCCAATGTAAAAAAACCCACTCCTCTGAAACCAGGCTCTCCGTACTCACTTCACTCTGAGGTGCCTGACTCCCCTCGACCAGTGCAGACCCCCTCTGAGGAGAATGGTGGCCCACTCTTCAGTCCTGTCAGCTCCTCAGCCTTCAGCCCCTTGGTTGACTCCAGTGGACCACTGGAATACTTCTGGAAGATAGATGAGGCTCAGCGGGACGACTCAGAACTACGTAAACCCCATGATCTCTGCTCTCTGTATAAGACTTATTCAGACTTTGCCAGCAGTCTGTCCAAAGAAATTCTGGGATCTGTGTGTGGCTACCAGTCTGCCGTTGACATCAGTGACAACAAGAATCTCCACTGCGTCTGCCACAAGGAATTCAAGAACCCCTCGGGCTACCTGATGAAGCTCTCAGAAATACAAGAGACTGTAACAGTGGCCAAGCTGCAGAAGAAGTCTCAATCTCTGAAGGATGGCATTCAGAGATTTGCCACTGACCTGGTGGAAATGAGCTTGGGCAGTGCTTTGCGGGACCTCCAAAAAGGTGTATCCTCCTGTACCACCACCTTGTGTCACCTAGCTGCCAGGCTCACCTCCTCAGTGTTTCAGATGGCCTTCCATGAGATTGGCATGCGCCACGCCTATGTATTGAAGGAACGAGCAATCAATGGATTAGCTGGCTTCCTGGTCGGCGAGGCCGTGTCTGGGGCGCTGAAAGACTTCCTGACAGTTAAAAAGCAGATTTTCCACAACACAGTGACACGTTTTGCTGCTGATCTGGCTGAAGAGCTGGTGTTTGAAGGCATTATGGAAGTGTGTCAGTTCTCGCACCCCTCAACCCCTCTCACCCCTAGTGATTGGTCCTTCGGCCATGGGCAAGAGGAAGAGGAAGAGGAGGAGGAGGTGGTTTCCTCCTACGCTTCAGACTTGTCCGAGTCAGTTATCCAGGAGGCCTTCATAGAGCTCTCTCAAGCTGATGTTGCCTTCACTAGCCAAGCGGCTATTAGTGTGTCTCTGGACAACATCTGTTATGTCAGTGCAGAGAACACTAGCACTCAGACCTGCAGTACCTTTGCTAACCAGCAGGTTTTAAGTGCCAGCTCAGCTGCAGTGGCCCCAGGGCCCTCAGCAGAGCAGACTACCTGCACAGTGAAGAAAGCCCTGTTCACTGTATCAGGCATGGCCAGCTGTATTCCTGTGCCCCAAGCAGGCCAAGCCCTCTCTCACCTCCAGGATTCTGAGCAGACCTGCCAACATAAATCTAGCTGGTCAGATACCCCACAGACTAGCCCCAAAAGAGTAGCTGCATCTTCCTCTGACACTACCACATCTACACAAACTCACCTATACAGTCTTGGAACTCAGACACCCATACCTGGAGGAGACCTCTCACAAGGAAAGTCCCCGTTCCAAAACTTCTCTGGCAACATGGTAGATATGATAGTAACTGAGGCTTGTGAGCTAATAACTGCTTCTAAGATGAAGAAGAGTTTTGGTGACTGCGCAGGTTTCCTTACAAAGACAATCGGAGGCCGAAGGGGCTCTTCTTCTAAGCAGGAGACATTTAATTATGAGGATCCAGACTCCCCTTCAAAGCAGGGAGCTGGCAGGGAGTGTTTCAGATATGACCGTAGAGATGTTAGGAAGGGCAGCCCTGTTGAGCAAGCAACATACATTAGCATTGCTCACATTTCCTTTCAGACAGGCTCTCAAAGCCGGAGGAGATCCAGCTGTGAGTTTGACCGCGGGACCAGAGGTGTGGCTGAAACACATCCTGTGATGATGGATACTCTTGATGTGCCGGGCAGCGAGATGGGTGGACAAAGGAGGACATCTGTTGCTGGGGATGACTCAGCTCCAAGCTCCGGCCAAAAATCAGGTGGGACTCCTGGCACTCCTCCTTCTACCCCTCAGCAGCCCAGTGAGGTGTCCAAGGAGAAACAGATAAAACAGTTCTCCAAGAAGTTGAAAAGCAAGCTGGCCAAGGAATTTTCCCCTGCTACCCCCCCACCCACCCCTTATTATCAGCCTGAGCCTGGCCAAGGGCCAAAAGACATCACGCCCGAGGCAGACAAGGCTGAGTTTATGCTCAAACTGATGCGGTCTCTCTCTGAGGAGGCAGATGGCAATGAGGATGAAGAGGAGGAAGAATTGACAGAAGAGGGTGATGTTGGGGGCACTAACAGATGTTTAGAGACGGGGGGTGGCCGGCATGAGCTGCACCAGATATCTGCTCGCAGAATGTCCAACAAGGAAGCTCTTCACTATGCTGAGCGGTTGGCTTGTCACATTGTCTCCATGGCAACAGAGATGGACACCCTGGGAGGGGCAGAGGAGGAAGGAGAGATGAGCAAGGGCAGCGAGAGACGGAGAGACAGCGTGGCTCAGTTCTCAGAGCAGACCCTGAACACCTTGTGGGTGTATGCCGGGGAGGTGGCGGGAGAGGTCATCAATGACGTGAAGAGGATGGTGAGCTCTGCACAGCAGTGTCCATATCACAGAGCGCTCCGAAGACGAAGCTTTGACAGACCTAGCTCTGAATGTTTGCACCATCACCAGTCTCATCCCAGTACAGACCAGAACAGAGACTGGAGGGTAGGGAGGCTGGCTGAGCAGTGGTCTAATGATCTGATAGCCTCTGTTTTCCGGTCTCCTACCTCCACTTCAAGCACCATCTCCAGCTCCAGCTCTGGCCTGTCCTCGGAGTATCCCAGCTGTGAGAGTGTGACAGATGAATATGCAGGCTACCTCATCAGGGTACTGAAAAAAGAGGGGGGCAGTAGGGAGTTGGTTCTAGACCAGTATGCGAGCCGTTTGGCCTATCGCTCCATAAAACTTGGCTTGGCTCATGCCAGTCGCAAAATCAAGCAGAGATCCTCTTGCACCCGCCTTCACTCATCCAGGTCGCTGCCAGATGAGTGGAAAACCTCTGGTAGTGAGGCCTCGTCAACCAAGGACAGGGTAGAGTCAGTGGTTTGTCCCTCAGGTGAGGGTGCTGCGTGTTGTTGTGGGGACTCTGAACAGCAGAGTCAGAGGGAGTACATGGATCTGGTCAACTTTGCAGAGTCTTTAGCTTACAACATCACCTGCGACGTCACACGCAAGCTGCATCTTTCTTCCTCTGTACGACTGCCCAAGTCTCTCACTGACTCGTGTCTTTATAAGAAATCGAAATTTGAAGACATGGCAGAGAATCTCATCAGGAACTCCTTCTCCTGCCCCCTGTTGTCCAAGGAGGGTAAGAGCAGGCATTACCACAGTACAGGAAGCCTGTATGATGGAGGCTACAGGGATAGAGTGATGCAAGTCATAGAGCATTATGCCAGGAAAATAGTTGATGACACTCTGAAGATGAGCTTGGCTTCAGTTGGACATTCATCCCGGGAGCACCAGGGGACCCAGGGCCATGACAGACACTCTCACACCCAGAGGTTGTCTGAGGGGCCATCACTGGGCCAAGCCCTGGGGGACATGACATGTCGTTATTGTCAGGTCCAGGAGTGCCCATACTGCACCAAGCATAACAGGCACCACCACCAGCCTGTATTACAGAGGAGGAAAAGGGGGCCAGAATGTCAGGCGAAGGCTGAGCGGCTCTCTAGCCTGGAGATTCCCAAGATCCACATTGACCTGGACCACAGGGCAGTGTTCGCAGAGGGGATGGTATCCATAGCAATGGAGACAGCTAAACGTGAGCTGAGCAATACCAGCCTTAATGCAGACAGTGGCATCGGCCATGATGGAACCAGCTATGCTGAGAGCCTCACTGCTGAGATCATGACGTCAGCCCTGTCCAACGTCTGCCAGTCGGCCAACATCAGGTACACACAGCAAGATTCACTTTAGTAGTTGCTTTTCATGTTCACATGTTGCACACAGACCGTAGCATTTAAGCAGCTTTGTTTATTGATTTAGACATTTGCAAAAAGAAAAAACTACTGCTCTAAAAATAGTTGCAGCTTTCACAATTACTTCACCATTTTACTACACAGAATCGTCATCATGAATTTGTAAATGTAAGTATTTGCATAAAGTTTGATGGCCTCTCCTTTGTGTCTCCTGTGCATTTAGCTTTGCAGGTAGGGAAGCCACTGAGTCCTCTGTGTCCCAGCAGCTGAGTGTGGGAGAAGACAGTCTGGGCAGCTGGTCTAACCTGAGCTTTGAGGATGAGCACCCAGACGACACCAGCAGCTTCCTCCACCTCAGTGACAGGTATACAACCACTAGCGCGTACGTGGCTTCCACAGCATCCCAAATATCCATCCACATATACATCACGCTGCTGTTATATCCCTAAGTGTCCATATTTTACTGAATATGGCAAATGCTGTAATATGTTTATTATTACACTTCTGGTTTTACTATTGCAGGAATAGTGATAATCCTGATTTAAACCTTTCTGTAGCTGATCTACACAGCATTATACCAAAATGCTGCATGTAGTTTTTTAATTGATGTCAGCTACTGTGGCTGTTTTTGTCTAACAGAGAAAATTAGATGACAGGAGATTTTGATTCTTGATCAATTTTAGCTCTCCCAGTCTTTCCCCCTGGCACTTTTATTGGTGACAATAAACCATCTATAATATGATTTGACACAGGAGTACTCACAAATAAGCAGATTTCTATACAGATATTTTCATGAACAGGATTTGGGCTCAGGTTTCACGCAGTTTTTGATGTGATGACAGCTGCTGTTGCCGTCATCTTCCAGAAGCCAGGGTTGCCTTTTCCAACAGGTGGCTCGTGCTGCTGTCTCAGCCACATATCCTGCTGTTCCTTTAAACGTGAACAATCTAAGCATGGAGTCTATAAAATGTTTAGGGTACTTGAAATATTTTTAAAGATGATAATATATGGGAATATTAAAATTAGAGGTATTAGGTGAGGTATAAACTTACAAAGTGACGTGAGGATCTAAGCAGTGGACTGGTTATGGTGAATTCACTGAGGGACAATGCTGACATTGGTTTAATATTTCAGTTAGAGGCAGTAGAATTGAAGCCTGTGCGGTCATGGACGTAAAGAAAGTTGTGCTGTTCATCTCCTCAGACCCAGAGCAGTACAGGAACACTCGTTCTTTGCTGGTGTTGGACCCGTTGTGGTTGAGTCTAGATGGGAGGTTTCCCAAGGTCCGAACAGGTCACGATGTATTTGGTTTGGGAATCTCATTTCCACATCACTGCCAAAATGCAATTTTCTCTGGTTTTTGCAAGTGTTGCATTATATGTGAGCACCAATGGATATGTTGTTAAAGATTTTATGTAGCTGGCTATGCAGCCAAGTTGTTCTGAAAATGTTTGTGAAATACACCACAGGGAAAAGGACCGAGTAGTAGTTGTGACAGATTTGGCCTTCACTTCTAGGACAGGCATTGGACCACTGTTTGTTCTGTATGTATGTAAAAAAGAGTATCGGCCCTCTGAGTGACCTGGTCTCATGCAAGTCTCCAGTCTGTGGGAATCATGCTGTTGACATTTCTGGCAAAGGATGTTATCGCTATGGAAGCAAAACTGACAACATTTGAGATTCTTTACCAAGATACCTCAAGAACACAATGTGTTTAGCAGCTAGTTATTTTGGGCATCAGGGCCAAGTTCACAATCATAATATTTTCTAAAGGTGTGTCTTTGAGTGCTCTCTTCACTTCAGGCAGTGTTTCTACAGTAACAAAGTCCACCATGTGCAATTCATTACACTCTCTTCAAACGCCCCCTGCAACCGTTTCCGCTCGGCAGATGAAATAACGTAAGGGGGGGGGAAATCACCTTCAAGGGCTAATTGAGCATGATGATTGACTAAATGAACGAGCGCTCCCCATGTGTCATTCAGTCAACCCGCAGGGAGAAAGCTGTAGCTGAGGTAATGCAGATTAAAAGAGGTATTTTTAGATATCATGAATGTTTCCTCCCCATCATCTTCACTGAGAGCGCTGCATGCCACAGTATGCAAGTTCAAGCCAGCAGGCTAATCATTGACTAATTACAGAGAGTGTGTGTTGTTGTGCTTCTGTTGCCAGCTGCTTGTCCTGGTGGAACCCACAGGATTAACGGGATTAAGCGAGGACGAGAATGTAATGATGTCATGTCGTAGGCCTTTAGCAACAAATTGCCTCGATCAACATCACAGATGATTCAGAGGGATATATATATATATATATTTTTTTTTTTTTTTTTTTGTGGAAAATTTAAACAATCCTCCTCTGTTTTGAGCCTCACCTGGCATTTAAAGGATTATCCTCAAATGCCAGAAATGGTCATTGGTTTGAGTGTTGTTTGTAGAAGCTACATGATAGATATGGTTATTATCCTGATCAGCCCCTGTCAGTGTCACAGTGGTGCGTTACCTGCCTTCTTTCTCCAGCAGCAATGGGAACAGCAGTAGCTGGAGCAGCCTGGGCCTGGAGGGGGAGGCTTGTGAGGAGCGCATGTCATTCTCTCCCTCTGACAGGTTGGTCAGAAACTGGTTGGCGTGCCTAACCTTCCACAATGCCCGTAAGACCTGGGAGTTCACCTAGAATGGGACAAAGACATAGTTGAGTCATTGAATTTTCTATGAAGCCAAAAGTAAGTAAGCAAGCGTGTAACCGAGCCATCAGTGGAAAAATCATAGGACACAAAACTGGAACCAGGGAATAGTTTCATCATATGAAAATGATTTAAAGATGGTACAATGCTATTTTGATTGATACTTTGTCTCATACTAGGGACCACCAGCCCCCTGCATCACTAAAGCTCGACACTGCATATGCTTGTTGATGTCGGTGTCAGCATGTGATGCTTTGCTTGTTGTGCGTTACTTGCATGTAATCTGGCTGCTTTTATTACGAGGGTCACTTGTATTCCAAGCCCACCAATAGGTTCACAGGTGTTGCCCTCATGGGCCCCAATTCGTTAAAAAAAATTTAACTTTCTTGCAGAGATAACTGCAGCATTGACGAATGTAATCTGTGCTGCAAGCCATCTATAAGTGCACTATTGTTTTGTCAGGCTTTCGAATGTGTTTTTGCTTCCATCCATGCAACCTCTTGTTTCAGCTCATAGCAGTGCCGTCAGTCAAACATGTGAAGCAACATGCGCTTGTAGGAAATCCCAGTATCACAAGAGTCCTCCACCAAACAGCGATCTAAACAGCAACTATTTCTTAAATGCAAAAAGCTGCGACGTTTATATTTTCTGGGTTTTATTTTCCATCAACAAAGTATTCGTTTGGCAAGTTTGACAGCTGCTGACGAGCAGTTCTCAGATGGCAGAGCTTCCCACAGACATCTGAATGCACCAGCAAGACAATCGGATAATAATAAGCATGTTTATGCTTGTTGATGTTGATTCTGGTCTAACATCAACGGAAACCAGCGGCTTACTGGAACGCAGCACACCTGCTACACACGTGTCAAGCTGACAAGGGCTAGAACTTGCAAAACTACTGTTACGGATCTTTAGTTTAAACTCTTTACTGTCAACAGAAAAATATAAACGTACAGAAAGAGTAACCTAAACCCAAATCCACATCTACAGTGTTTGAAGCCTGCTGAGAACTGGACTGGCCACCTGCTGTTACCTGTATTTAATTCACTGGATTAGACTGCCTGCTTATTTTACTCAGCTGACTGTTCAGAAAACTTGTCATATCACAGTATGAATCTATTTAAAATAAGAACGCAGTACAGCAAATGCGGATTTCATACGTGTCACCCACTCCTTCATCACAAGGTGTAAGGTCACTTGGCCCTGAGGATCAGCAAATAGCAGATGGTCAGTTCAGTGTCGGCCATTAGGTGGCAGGTTTCCCTCAGATTCAGGTTTGTGGTTAAGTTACTCCTAAACGTGGCAATTAAAAACATGTTAAGATGTCCAAGGTTGTCTCACAGAAAATGACTTGTGCTAGTCGAGGCGAAAAGGTTTGCTTCGAGCTGCCAACTGCAGCAAATACACAAGTGGGTTTGTACTCTTCAGGCTCTGCCATTAATGGCAGATATTAGGTAACGCTACAATGACTCCGGTATTGTTCTTTAATACATGACGTTGCAGTTGGTGCTGCCCCGTCTCTCTCACCACCTGCTCTGACAATGTCATTGCCACTTCATGATCCTATGCATAAAAGCAGCGGCTGCGAAAAGCCTCATTCCAACGTCGTCCTCCTGGGAAGGAAGCGATATCCTGATATCATATTGGGCAGAATGTGACTGTCTGTAGCCGTCTGCTGCGCCAACAACACTGTGATTAACAATCTTACAATGTGGAGAAAGGACTGTTTACCTGTTGGCGTGTCACACGGCAAACATTTGCACAATTGACAGAATGGATTTCAACTTTGACACGGCTCACAATGTACTCTGAGTCTCAACTGACAAGGAGAAAAGTGCGTTTACTGGAATAGAGAGGAAGCATTGACTGGAAATATGCAGCGTAGTTCCTTCAGTGTGTGTGTGTGTGTGTGTGTAAGACGTCTTTTGATCGCTGTGATTGCAGTGCTTGTGTCTTTGATATCCTCCTATGCTTATATGGAAGCCTGTGAGCTTAAGCATGCTTACTGTCGTTTGTATCTTGCATGCCGCCTCGCCTCTCCTCTCCCCAGCCATTCCTCTCACTTCTCACTGACCCGTGTGACACTTCTCATCCAACAGTGACAATACAGAGGACAAGGAGGCTGAGGTCAAAGAGGAAGCCAGTGGTAAGGATATTTTACTGCCCGCAGATTCTCCTTTTGAGTCGGCTGTACTTGGTGCCAGTTGTAGGGTTTTCTAATTCACGGAATCCAGATTTTGGCCCCCAAAAATAAAAAAATCAGTTTAACACAGCACACTTTGGACAGAAGAGGGATGTGGGGAGGGGGAGGGAGACAGGCCCCTCTCCTAATTTGAGGTCTTGCTCTTTCCACTTCTCAAGATTCAGAACAGTTGGTCTTGATTACATCTGTCTGCCTGTCTGAGTGTGTTGTAGCCGGGGATTTTACCACCCCCATATTCAGCCACACTAATTCTCATTCATGCACTCCACTCCCTCCACAGTCAGTCATTCTGCTGTGTGTGTGAGAGAGAGAGAGCAGAGCCTGTTCTACTGTGGGAACCCGGGGCTGGGGGAGCAAAGGACTTGTTTTATCTGCCTGTCTTTGGAGAAAACACTAATGTAATGCAGACCAGTGCGATCAGTGTTTAGAAGGGCCAGTGTCTAAAAAAAAAAAATAAAAAAACAGGAAAAGGGGCATCAGAATAATATGCAGAGATGATGCATCTTGAATGAACCACACTTGTCTGTGCTGCAGGGACTCTCTGCGTGGACCGGACTCAGGTGCAGGCTCCCAGGACTGCACTGGTTGTAGTGAACTCGGACGTCAGGGAGCTCGGGCGTGGCCCTCAACACGTGACCCTGGACCCTCAGCTCAGGAGCCTGCTACAGTTGGTGGCTGCCTCCTTGGCCGACATCCCCCAGATCCAGCTGAGTCCTGACAGGGAGCTCCAGCAGGTGAGTCCACTCTGAACGTGCTCATGACCCACCGTCTCAGACTGGTTCCCTCTGTGGTGCCAGATCGCCTCTTTCCATGATTGTTGCTTTTAAAGGGTAGCCATCTTGTATAGTGGTGTCCTGGTTTCCACTACACTTAGCTTTGCTGTGGAGGCAGTGTAGCATACTAATGAATCTCAATTACAATTGATAAGCCATGGCTTAAGGTGGCCTCCTTTTTTTTGAATGCTAACTGTGCCCTTTCAGCTCCCAGCAGTGGTCCAAAGGCTTCGGGAGAGGAAGTGGAGGGTGGGAGAGCTGCTGCACATGCTGCTGCGCTACTGTGAAGAGAGCCAGACACACAGCCAGTCCCAGGCCCGGGAGGAGGCACTCCAGGGGGGCAGAGAACCTCACCGCACCTCCCTCTTCCAGTGGCTCTTGGAGCATGCCTAGGGCCTCTCCTCTCCTCTCCATAGTTCCAAACAGGGCTTTGCAGACTCCACAGCCCCTAGAGGGCGCCATACAAATCAGCAGCTCTAACTTACTCTAATGAATGTGGGCGGTGTGTGTTTTGCATTGCATGCTGTTACCAGGAGTACTTCTGTTGTATTTTATTTTTCTTTCCACCTTCTGTTTTGTTGTTGCCACTTTGTGTTTGTTTTTTTTATTCATCAGGCTGCATTTATTTAGTGAGCTGTCTCTCCCGCCCCACCTACACTTCCTGCACACCTTCCTGCCCTTGTGCTCGAGCCACAGAAAGAAAAGGAGAGAGGGACCCATCCCATCTGTTCCAGACAGAGATGCAGTGAGTTGAGAGAAGGAGAATGTGTTTTTTTTTTTATTTTATTTTGTTAGGGAATCCCCATGGCTGCTGGGCAGATGATGTCATCACACCCACAACTCACCTCTGTGGTGTTTCCACATGTTAAGAGACCGACTGTGCGCACACATACGCACGCCACACCCTTGTATTATCAGAGGGAGTCCAAGATGCATCCGACACGATTATTCCCCCATAGTATTCCATTGTTGATCCACTCAGAATGACTTTGCTTGTCATTCACAGTTGTGCTCCGGTGACGTTCAACTCTGGAGCTCTGAATGAGTTCAGTGCTGGTGTGATGATGACTCACGTTTAACCGCTATGCTGCCATACGTAGACAAGACACTGTTAAAGTTGTAAAATCTTTATTAAATTGTACCACGCCGTCATTTTGCGTTGATGATCGAATACATCGTTCGTGTGGTAGAGTGATAAAATAGCACTTTGATGAAGTTGCCTCTTGCCAGTATTGGTATCCGTGTTTTATCTAATACTGTAACACACTGCTTGTCTAGCCTCAATCTCCTCGGTGGTCAAACCCAGTAAAATACGTAAAGTGGATGATGTTTACTAGGGCGGTCGGTATTAAAGGATAGTATATATGTTTTGACAGTAGAGTGTGTCTAATCAAACATGAAATGCTGCTCAAAGCTGTAAAATATGAAAGAAGCCATGATCTTGGCTTAATGTTGCCAAATGTAGCTCGTAAAGTGACTCTCCTCCCCTTCCAGTCTGCAGTAGGTGTGTGATCCTCCGGTTATTTGTGTCGGTGCATGGGCCCACGTCCAGTTTGGGGAAGATCCAGTGACGCAGATAGTGGATCCATATAGTAATTAAAGTCACCCCTCTGGTCTGCACCTCCAAAACCACAAACTGGCAGCATGTGCGTTGCTCAAGCCTGGACTCACACATTTTGTCACCCACGCTCCACAGTCACCGAGTGGAATGAAGTATTCTGATTACCACAACTTCCACACAGCGCTCTTTACACACACCCTTGTTACTCACCAGCCCCCAGGCATGCGTCCACATGCACAGTACACTACCAGCTACTCGCTGAGATGCACTTTCTTGTTATTCTTTTTTGATGTGGCCGAGGAGAGACTGGGCATTTCCAGCCCTGCCCTCAGACCTCTGCTGGCCTCCTCTGTGAATCTTACCCCCCCCCCCCCAAAATGAAAAGTTATCGAGATACATTCTCATGTTGCTATTTATTTATTGATTTGCGAAATGAGGGACCTAAGGATGACACGATGCTGCGAGGTCCTCAAATGAACATCAGGACTTCCCTTCTCGAGTTTGAAACACTGTAATATACAACTGTTATCGTAAACTAAGTGTTGGTGGTGGTGTTCACCTGCATGGCTTAATCTTCATTGACCTTTAAAGCTCAACATTCTTCTTCTTCACATATTGGCCTACGCTAATCGAGCTGCAGTGCTTCGTCTGCGTCTGCACTGCCTCGCAGTATCCTGCGGGCCTCTGCAGATGCCTTGTCTGTTACTGCTTAATCTCTAGGCTGCCAAATGGTCGTATAATCTTAAAAGGTGTTTGCCCTGTATGATTTGTTTACGTGCAAAACTGAATATATCACAAAATCCACTATTTAAAGAGAATCTCAAGTGATACCCGAGTTATGCCTACTATTGAAGAGAATAGCAGGAAAAGAAGAAGCAGTGTTTCATTAAAGGAATGTATTAAGAGTCATGGACTTGACACATGAAGAAAGCATTGCCGTGTACAAATCCTGTGAATGTGTAGTTGTCGACGTAGGTTTATTTATTTATTTTTCTTCCGTCGCTCGTAGCCGAGCCCCCGTCTCCTCTTTTCCTCCTTTATCCACTCTACATTCCTGCGCATCCCAAATAACCTGCAGCGCAAACTATCGTCGTGTTTGTGAAAGCTGAATGTGAAACCTGCAAAGGCTCGACTCCATTTAGAAGCAGGTGCTGTAAATGTGTTCAGCTACTGTTGCACCCAGTGTTACTTTCTCTCCGAACACAGACAGGAAAATAAAAATTAAAACAAAAAGAGATGCACTTCACTCACCTCCACTAACTAATGTATTTTTCCTGCTAACTTGTAAAATCCTGCCAAATAAAAGATATTTAATAAATTATATAAGTTATACAACAGTGAGTTCTACTACTTGTCCTCCCCAGTGGCATCGCTGAATAGTTTACCCATTCTAAGCTTGAAGTCAAAAACTTTACATTTGTTTATGTTAAAGCTCGGTGTGACAATAAAGCTTTTTCATGTGCTCTTATGTTTCTTTGCTTCCCACTTTATGAACAGATCACGTCCCTGTGTCATTGTGTGTAATATTATAGTTTCACTTTGTCGAGGTGTGGTGTTACAGGAAAACTGAATTTCATTTAGTTGTCATTAAGCTCGGTGATTTAAAACGACACGGCTGTTGAATGTGTGACATTTTGGATCCAATAAAGTCAAATAATGGATTAGTAGATAAACAGAAAATGAATCCCCAATTAATTATTTGAGTCTTTAACCAACCAAAAGAACAAAAAGATGAAGATTTGCTGCGTTTCTCATTTTGTAAATTGAATATTTTGTAACAAAAGAAGCGATTTGACGACGTCGCCTCAGGCTCTGAGCATTTCTAAATCTATTCCTCAGCGATGGAAAGTGCACTTTCCTAGTTTATACTTTGGCTACATGTCAAAATATGTCATTTTAAATGTTGTATATTGTGCTTATTGTACTCCACATTTAGTTACATTTAGCTACGGCATCTGTAGTCACTAGTTCATTTGCAGGTTAAGATTTGTGATCTGAAATAAAATAATGATGCATTTTTATATAGCAAACAGTTCATCAATCGACCAGCTGCAACATTGAAGTGCTGCTTACAAACGAACGCATCAATAACAATAATCCAAAAATATATATAATAATATGACACTGAACGGATGATACTACATAATGAATACTTGGTACATTTTGCTGATAAAAGCTTGCAAGTATTTTTAACCTGGAATTACTGTTTTTGCAGGACCCAAGTATGTCTCCCACCACTGATGTCATTACTCTTCCAAAGAAAAGTGCTGATGTGGGATGCGTTTCCCGGTGCTACAGGTAAAAGTCACTTCACTAGCCCAGGCGGCTCCACCTCGCTGTTACTGCAGGTGCCAAAGGAAGCAGAAGGGCTGTGTTGTCTATTAAAGCTGGTCTCGATAGCAGTGCTGCAGCTCTTGGTTATGCTGTGTGATTAGACCGTACACCACACATGCGTAAATATATGCCTAGGCCATGTTCACTACAACGGCAACGGCTCTCTGTGTGGTGGATGAATGGAGGTGTCTGTCTGACATGGAGGGAGGGAATAGAAAGAGGCGGGAAGGCGGGAATAGCTAATTGCAGGCTGTATGGTGATACAGGAGGCGAGGAATGTGCCTGACAAGCACACCTCTGATCTTCTGTGCGGCGGAAAGCCTGCTGACAGAAGGCAAGAGGCTCCCAGAGCAGCCACACTAGGGTCTGGTTGGCTCGGGCTTGCGGGTGACCTGAGGGAGTGAAGTCATCTCCAGCAGGCTTCAAATTAGAAAGAGAGAGAAGATTGCTGGCAAGATTGGCACTTCCTGTTCCTGAGCAACACGACAAATCTTTACCCCCCCGTACAGAGTCGGCACCTGTTCCTGTGCAAAGATTTGAGGCGATGTTCAAAGGCGACGAGGCCACAGCAAAGTTTGAATCACACGGCCAGAAGAGCCCAATATCGCTTACAAAACCATGGCAGGGTTCGTGGCGCGTGGTAACAGATACTTGTTTTTATTTGGCTAATTTATGATATTTGCAATACACGCCGGGCACAATTTTCATGGGTGGATCAGCACTATCAGGGTGTCCGCACCCAGTGAGCCCAGCGAAGGAAGAGCAAAATAAACAAGGGGAAAGTCCCATTACTAACTGGTGTGGGTGCAAACCACAAAACGGTTCAGCATGTACATTTTCACTTTATTGAACAAAATAAGAGGAATAAAAACAAAAGAGGTGAAAAAGGAACAGGTGTGATTGCTTTATTGTTTGATATACGGCTACAAGGAGCCATAAATCTTGTCTGTGCTACAGATATGGACGTTTTATATGCGGTGAAGAGGGAATAACGATCCCGACTCAAGGTCCGCTTACTGGCTTTTCCCAGAGCTTTCAACCGTTGTCACGCGAGAAGAAGAAAAACGTGTTAATTGAACTGATAAGAGTATAACCACTGACCTTTTTAAAACTGTTTAAGGAGCCAAACGACATTAAATCCACCGTTACACTAACTCGAACATAAAATCAGGGGTGGACATTATTTTATTAGTAGTTTCATTAATTTAACAAAACAAATCCTGGATATTGTGAGAAAGCGCTGCGATGTTTGCTGCAAGTGGCCCGAGGGACACAGACCGGCCATTATTTAGAGCGCGTCAGCTGCAGAGTGAGGAGTCAGGATGATACTCAAACTACAACACGACCACAGAAACCGTGACCGAAGACTGCCGCGGCTTCGCGGGAAGTGAGTACGCAGGAATGTAGCAGCCGTTCAGTTTGCGAGGAAGTCGGATGCTTTTATTAATCTGCTCTGGCTGGCAGATTACTGTGCACAGCGTGAGCACACACACACACACACACACACACAGACATTGTCCGTACAGGCAATGTATAGCAGTTATTGTGCAGAAAATCCTCAGTCAGCAATAGAGAGAGACAGACAGGAGCCTAATAGGATACCACCCTGATGTCTCTGACATCAGATAGGCTGGGTCCTGGCTTGCTGCGTCCCCCCACTGTCGATTTGTGAGTCACTAACATCGCTTCCCCCCCCAACAGCAACAAACGGCCGGGTTGTTGGGAGAGTCCGCTGTTTGAGTCAAGCCCATGGAATCCATGATATACTGTACTGGGCTTTGTGTTGGAAAGGGGAAAACCAGCTACATCATCCCTACTAGGCTTTAGTTGGCTCCGGCCTGAAGAACCTCTCCTTTGTTTTGCTGTTGTCCCTTCTCCTCTTCCTGATGCAGCTAATAGGTGTGAGGGGTTAATGAGCCGAGGGGCCGCGTCACGGAGGTGGGCCCGACGTCACGCTGGATGACCTGCCGCACTGTAGCATGCAGAGCAACGGGCCACTTCCACCGCTTTGGACGTGAAAGCTAATTCACAAATTAATATTCTCCTGGAACCTGTGATGAGTTTGTTTTTAGGCGGAGGCCGCAGCCCCGCGGGCCAAGAGCCTCACGATCCAACTGTAATAATGACAAAGTATATGGAGTGGAAAATCTAATTGTTTCAAATCTTTTCACAATTCTTATCCAACTTTCCCAATGGATTTATGAAAGAGGAGAGTGTTCAAGTCATTTTACATTACGCAGTCCCACCGCCTACAACTTCGAAGGGATTTCAACCATTTCACTGTAGTTCCTCATTTCGTCATCCTGTTGAGTCTTTTGTCTTTTTGTCTGACGCATCCGCAGCCCTGTCAGATACCCTTTCCTTGACACCACCTGTCATGTTCCCAAATGTGTTAATTTGAATTTTAAAGCTACATGTTTTTAGGGATACAGTCATTTTTCACACAACTGAACTGTCGATGTTTGGTCAAGTTGGCATCGTTACTCCACGGAGTGGCAGAAGCTGCACAAGTCAACCGTTGTTTTTAGCTGTTTCAACCTTTCAATAAATGAGTCATTACTTTTAGCTAACTGTTTCAACTTATTCATTACTATTTTCTTTACTTTTAGCTAACTATTTCAACTTATTCATTACTATTTTCTTTACTTTTAGCTAACTGTTTCAACTTATTCATTACCTTAAGCTAATTTGTAATGTTTTTCATGAATTTTAGCTAGCTATTTCAACTTATTCAGAAATGGTGTTTGTTAGGTATCTTAAAAACAAACTTATTGAATAAGTAGTTTTTCAAACCGTCCTTACCTAAACATACCAAGCGAGCCACACAACTTGAGAAAGGCTCTGTGACGAGATTACGTTATTAGAGTTGTTGAAAATGTCAATGGGATTTTCAATTAGATTTTATTACTTCTGGAATAGATTATATGAAATGTGTTTTCATACGTTTTTAACTATTATCCATTACTTGTTGCTAACGTTAACTGATTAGACTTCTCTGCTTGCTTTCTCACTTGTCTTTTTTCCATGCGCTCTGTATGTGGATGTTTTATAATTCAAAGACATATATGTGGTGTTTGCGGTGATGTCATGGTAACAGAAGTTGTGGTTGGACTTCCTTAATCCTGTTGACTTTATGAGTGAGGTCACGACTGATGAAAGATCCCACGGAGCCGCCACCAGGGGGTTCGGAAACACTCATCTTTCAATACGTGAGGTGAACACTTACCCATGACATTTCTCTGCTATTGTCTGCTTGTTTCCAGGAGTGACCACATAGCGATGCTCTAACTGTGTGTGTGTGGGTGAAAGCCAAGCAGCAAGCATGGACAATAACTCAGACGCTTTCAACTCCCAGGGCAGCCTTGGCACAATGAAAACTATCAGCGTGGGAGCGAAGGGATGGAGACAGTGATGAAAGAAAGGGGGGGGGGGGGGGATAGATAAGAGCTTACGTCCGAAGGAACAGCTGAATCATGTTGAAATTGTGAGTGTTTATCTGAAAATGATTGGAAAGGGCGGAGGGGGAATATCACAGTCGAGCGGCTGCTGGTGGTTCCCAAACCGACAGCTCTGTTTTGACTCTCAGCAGTTGGAGCTCGCCGTGGACCTGGTAACGTGGTGAATAATATTAGGCATTATCTGTGAACATGGTCTGACTCACAAAAACAACAAGCGTCCCTCAGCTGGTGCACACTGCACACCACTGCTTCCACCCTGGAGGAATAGGAAACAGCCAAGGGAGGCTTTCACTGTGTCGTTTAGGATGGGCTGCGTCATCTGCTGTTGTGTCTCTGCTCATCTTCTGTCTGCTTACGCCCACCGCTCTATTGACTCAGGTGTGTGCTTAAGTGTGGGCTTGACGGACAGCACACGAATGAGGAAACATCTTTGCGAATCAGCTTTCACGATGACCTCAGGGCGCTTCCTCCGCACTCACCCCCACCTCGGCCATGACAGTGTGGTCTGTGTCTTCAGGCCGGGGCCGGGCCGCTTTGATGTGACCACAGAGAGGAAGCAGAGGTCAAGTCTGGGAGATCCTGACATGGCTAACTGAATAAGAGACGTCTCCTGCTGATATCATGGTGTTTTTCCTTTTCTTCCTCCTCCACCCTCCTCTTCCTCTTCCCACCCCGGTTCGATGGCAGCAAAAACTGGCAGTGGATTTAGGAACGAATGCTTCACGAGAGAGACGAGGGTTTGGAGATGAACGAAGCACAAGAGGTGGTCCCAAGACGCCGCACTTGCATGCTTCACAGGTTTGCTCACGCGCACCTCACTGGGCAAAACCCTCGCCCTCCTCTTTTAGGCGTCCATATTCAAACTGGGGGCCCACATCTATCGTCCCATCTCGAGCCCTGGGTATCTGGCTCAGTACCTTGCTTGGGAATGACATGCCCATGGATATTTGGTATGAGTTTAACGGCCTTATGACACATTGTCATAAAACGGGGCGGAGTTGCCCCTGTCGACGGGGGGCAATAGAGCTTAAGAGGCTACAGAGTGTATTAGACCGTAGTCCGGCTACCATGTCTATCACAAATAGAGCGTGGGATTCCTATAGCTGCTTTGCTGCGTCACTCTTCCCAATTCCCACTGTCAAGTGTCTGTAAGGATGGACCTCCTGTTTGGAGAGAGAACACTGTCTGCAATGTGAAGTAAGATGGAACCATGAGAGGAAGCAGGGGAGCAAAGAGGAAGGAGCAGAGGGTGAGAGAGGATGTAGGAGCACCGGGGGAGTGACGACAGACTCGGTGTTTAAAGTGGGGGAGCGTTTTGAACAAGGACAGCTTGGCTCCCACTGACGGAGCAAAAAAATCATTGTTCTGCAGCTGTGTGCGCCCACATGAGTGTGTGCAGCACAGAGTCGGGCATGTGTTCCTGCGCAGGCAAGTGTGTGAGTCTATCTGCACCACGTGGCTCGGGATGGCAGGTCTGTCAGCCAGCTCGACAACTACGCTGAACTTTGGTAAAGATCTACACGGTGCCCAGAAGATGATCCCCAATTACTGTGGCGAACCCCTGACTTTACCTGCAGCGACACCAACAGGTCAAAGTCTTCACGCATTCTGTGAAATATCTCCAAATATGCAAGATGGTGTGAAATTCCTCCACAGCTGTTGACTTGGAATCTGATACAGACGTTCATGTTCCCATCAGGATGCATTGTAATGACTAATGGGTGCTCTAGTGCCATCATCAGGTCAGAAATATAGTTTTAATTTATAAAATGTATTTTTTTTAAAAACTAAATATACAATGTATGACTTAATACCTGCAAAACTAACAGTACCATCAGCCTCAACTGTACTTTGTTGTTAAGTGATTATTAGCAAATGCTAACATGCTAAACTAAGATGGCAAACATGGTAAACCTTATACCTGCTAAACATCATGTTAGCGTGCTGACATTAGCGTTTAGCTCAAAGCGCCGCTGTGTGTACGGTAAGTGCAGCCTCACAGGGCTGCTAGCATGGCTGCAGACTCTTCAAGTCTCTCTAAACTCATTTTATGTGAATTTATAAACGGCCTTAAGGTTTGACTCTATCCATGCGTTTTAGTTCTTCATACATTATTTCCTTGACACTGCCTCATTATGTGGACTCTTTTACATAAATTAACTTTCTCAGGAGTTCTGCCTTTGCTGCTGGTGGTCTCCTTCCTCTCTCGGCAGGCGTGCTCACGTGACCCCCCTCCCGCGGCTTGTTCCCACGTGCCGCCGCTCCAGAGGAGTCGGATAATTACTTCAAAAAAATGAAGAATAATTGCACTGAATGCGGCTCTGCTGCCAACTCTGGTGGTGTCGCTTATCATTTTACTGCATTTCCCTCCACACAGTCCAGAGGTGCCTGCTCTGACAGTCTGCTCAGTGTTCACCCTGACTCTCCCACACTCCCCAACCCACACACATCAACTGAAATGAGATCTGCCTAATGGTCTGGAATACCCCTGCTAGGGCTGGTCGTCGCTCCAGTTTTCTTTTCAAATGCGTAGTTTTGATAAAACCACAGGCCGGTGTGATGTGACGGGAGAGGTGGAGGAGGAGGAGGGGAGCGGGGCGTAAACACGGGTTGCTATGGAGGCGGCAACGTAAGAGGTTTCAGACGAAGCAAGACCGTCAGAAAGGCGGTGTGTGTGCGTGTGTGTGTGTGTTTTATTGCAGACTTTGAGTGACCTTCTCACCACAGAGGATGTGGGAGTGAGGGGAGAGAGACAATTCTCTGCTCTTCATGCCATGAGTCTTAAGAGCAGCCGCTCAATCAGATGAAAGAGACCAATAATAAACAGTGGAAAAATCCGGGCATGTCATGCCTTCGGTGTGCGATGTCCTTCGAACGTGTAGGGAATCTCAAGATGTTATCATTTCAAAAGTGCGCGGTTAATCAAATGCTAATGCAACAGCTGTGCCCAGGGTCCGAGCCGTCAAGTATTTATGCCAGGCAGCAGCTAAACCATTTCCTCATATTTGGCTTCTCTAATTTGTGCATTTCTACCCTTCTGGTTTCAAAACAGGCTGAATCCAGTGGAATCATGCTGGTCGCTTTGAAGCTGAAATAGCCATGGGCAGAACCAGACTGACCGGATCCCGCTCACTGTGACTCCACAGTCTGCCCGTGAACCCTGAACCTTCACCCATGACCCCGATGCCTCGGGAGGCTGAGAGCTGCTGACGTCACGGTTCACGGGAAAGTGTGAGGTTGCCGAGTTTAAGGCTGGGGGTGAGTGCGAGGCCACGGTTAACGAGGAATGCTCATAAAAACCACAGATAATCAAATGCTCATAACAATGCGAGAGTTGGCCAGTGGCAAAGGTAAACACCCTGTCTCAAGTTTTATCTTTGCATGCAATTATGTGGGCACTTTTGTATTTCTCTCTCTGTGTGTCTTCTCCTTTACCTCTTTTCACCCTTTCTCATTCATGCTTCACCTCTTCTTCTTTTTTCTCCCGTTTCTCCCCTCTCTTCAGCTACAGGGCTTTTGGCCGTGTGTCATCATCTGAAAGAGCATCAGGTTCCACTCTCTGGCAGGCTGCACAGAGCAAAACACAGGGGCATGGCGACCGTCCAAACACTCGTTTCCCTCGCTCACACACAACTATCGGTGCACGTACACGCACGCTCGCGGGTCAACCCAACGTCAGTACAAGCCAAACACACACACACGTTAACCTGAACATCGCACAAACCTCGCCTCCGCGCTTCGCTGCCGCAGCACAGGGCGCCTATACTTGCTCCTTGGGGAAATTAGTGAGGACGCAGGAAACCCACAGCTAAACAAACACAGGTTCTCAAGGTGTATTAACGACCCCTGACCGAGCAGTTCGCAGTGCAACATCCGGGGCCGATGCCAACACCACACCGCGCGGAGCCGTGACATGAGTTCTAAAGGTCTACCCAGGTCTACATCCTCACCGGGTCCGCTCTGAAGCAAACGTCGCGAGGCACTTCTTGGCTGATGCTCCTTGGGCTGTGTTTCAGAAGCAAAACATCAACAGAGGAAGTTCTATACGAGCGTGGTGAAAACGAGAGTAATAGTAAAGGGGGAATGCGGTTGTACTACAACATAACCGAAATCATGTGTGTGGTTTTATGAAGTTAGAAAGCCCATAATGATGGAGCATTAAATGATTGTAGCGCCATGAGGTTTGATGGTTTGAGGGGGGAGGCACATATAAAAAGCCAGCTTTCTCCCACGAACTCCTCTGGCACCCAGAAATTCACTTGGATATCGCAAACTCACCCAACCTACTACAACCACCCCTCCTTTCCATTGTCACTGCTCCTGCCTAAAATAACCCGTGTTCCTAAAGGGGGCTCATTTTCTGCTGGGTTTTCAAATACTACACTGTTGTTGTGCTGGCAGTGGGCAAACAGGGGAGGGTTAGGGAGGTCACTCCCTGGGCTAACAGGAGCCGCTGCCATGTTTAGATGCCACGACGTGTGACCGCTGGACCGTCTGTGGACACTCAGCCTTAATGAGGTGGTCCAGCAGCACCATGTGACAATACCTTGTTGTAAGCGGATTAAAATAGGAGATGAGTTGGAATTAATAGTATCATCTTGTGTTTGTTTTTAAAACTTTTCTTTTTAGCCCGCGTAGCTAAAGCTGGGACACCCGAGTGAGTCCAAGGTCAACATACAAAGAAATTCTCATAGAAAGTCATTTAAAGCTGCATCAATACATTTTTATTTCATTTGAACAATGTGTAAGGCGAAGGGTGTCGCACTCAGAGAATGATCACCTGACTCTGCACTTCCCCTCAGCTCTACAGAGGACTTTAACGTGGTTTAAAAGACCGCAGCTTCACTGTTTTGGTTCGCTCTCACCAACCTGGCTTCCAGCTGCAGCAGGCTGCTGTTTTCAGTGGCATAAAAGCTCTAATAGAAAGACTGGCACCAAACGGCAGGCAGGCAAAGTTAGCACCTGGCTGGTGAACACAGCGGAGCGATAATAAGCAGCTAAAGAGCCTTTTATATTTAACAGAGCTAAAAAAGGGAGTCTGTCTCTGTTGGATGTGCAACAGGCATGTGCTACCAAATTTGCCACAACAACTTTATAAGGTTGATAATATGTCAGTGTTTCACATACAGCTTGTTCCGTAGCCCCCAAGTGGCTAATTTACGGCATTAAACAAATGTTCATTGCAACACTGAAACTCGTCATCAGGACAATAGAAAGTGTTTGTTCATTGTTCAGCACTAAGATAATCTTGAGGAAAAGGTGTAACCTCGCAAGACAATGAGCTTATAGTTTAAGTAATACTATTTATAGGACTGTGGTTAGCTTCAGCTCATCAGAGAATACTTAAATGGAGGTGAGAGGAAATGACAGTTCATGCAGGAAGGTATGTTATGGGGTATTTGTGACCAGAGAAATACACACAACATGACTCACTGTGTTTTCAGGCTTGGTTTGGCTAGTTTCTTCACTTGCTGTAATAGTGGAAATCCAGGTTCGCTGTCATCTGTTTTCGGTGTCTTTTTCCAAGAAATCAGAAAAAAGTGACTGCATGCGCCGTCTTTGCTGCAGAGTGGAGCAGTGCCTATGTCGTGGGCTCAGCACTTTAAAGCTAAAAGCTGCAGTAACATTCAAGCACGAGAGTGATCTCAATCTTCTAACTCGCTGCAAAAGAAAGGAAGTGTATTTGCCACATCCTTTAAATACGTATCCATCTAGAATGTTTGTTTGAACCCTTTATATCTCTATTTTCCACTTTTAAAATCTACAGTAGATTCCATTTGTCTCGTTTTCGGCTTTAATCAAGCAGCAGGTCGTTCTTTAAAGGATAAGAAAATCTTCATTCTGTGCAAACGTGCATCCAAACATTCATCTGAAGTCTGAGATAGTCAAATACAGTGGGTGCACTGCAGTGTCAGAAGATCTCTCCCTATGTGTGTCTGTCTGTGCACCACAGCTTGATTTGACTAACTCAGACTGCTGAAGCCTCATTTTGGCAAAATGCAATCTTTTTGCACAGAACGAGCACCTTGAATTTTGTCGCGCATCACTTACTTTGAAAAGTGTGAACTTCTCCCTTAATTTAGCAGAGCCACTACTGCGATTCCCGAAATGTGGAGCTGTTCCTTTAAAATGCACACTAAAAAGTACCTAACAGTCAGCATGCTGCGATGACGTGTGCTTAGGTTATTCCAGTAGGGCCCCGTGTGGACTTGCAGATGTGACCCCGTAAAGCCCACTGAGACATTGTAAGTTACACTGGGGTCCACAAGTAAACATGACTCTGCTTACATGGCGTTTGTTTTCAGCTTCGCCCTGTTACCAACCAGCGGTGCGTCGTGGGGAGATGGTGGCGCACTCGCTTTCAAGGAGGGTCTTCTAATGCATCTCCAGGTGCCTTAAAGCTAACAAACATGCTAAAAATGTCATGTATTTTTTTGAAGGCTTACAAGAAGCGAGGTGACGCCTGGAGTTCCTGTCCAGCTGCTGCACTCGGAGCGAGCTGGAGTCCTGCCAGGGACTTTTGTTTTTTGCTAATTCCAGCTTAGAGGACATTACGATAGGATGTGAATAATGCATGAATAACTCTTTCTAGGTATTTAGCAGAAAAGAAATCTTAGTCCTCTTTCCTGTGAAAGAAAGGAGCCCTCGCCAGCCACGGTGCTCCAGGCTGAGCCCGCGGTCCACACGGCTAATGGGGGTCAAGTGGGAATCTGCATTTTCATTCATCAGGATTCTGGTACTCTCTGATATGACAACATCATAGTGTTTTGCTTCATGCATTTCTGTCCGTCGGTGTGTGATGACGTGTGTAATGTGTAATTTTTTGATTTTCCCCTCTGATGAACAGTGAACACCAATTATTTCCCCCCCCGGAGGGCAATAAAGTCGAACTAACTGGCTGAACAGGACACAAAGTACAAAGACTCTGGAGCTCTAATGAGCCGACCCTACCTGGTAGAAACCTTTTTTTGTTTTTTTTTTAATGGACAATAGCCAAATTAAAACTGACAACATTTCGTGCCATTTTTGCCCACAAACAGTGATGAAACAATAAGCTCAGACACAATATAAGTAGGCTAAGCGGGTGATCTACTGTCCCGTACGAAACAAGCCCAGCCCAGGATTCTGTGGTACAAAAAAGAAAAAAGAACTCACATTTTATGGTTAATGAATGAACAGGACGAGACTGGACTAAGCACCATCACAAGCTGTTCTTCCGCAGTTGGCAGCAGATCTTTTTGGTCGCGTCTCATCATTTTCTACATTCGGACACCTTCCACGTGGAGACAGGTGAGATTCAGCTCTTTGCAGTCAGAGCATGTCACTAAAGTCTGCATCAAACTCTAACCAGATCAGGCAGAAGGTCCTGAGGAGGAGCCTTCACAGGGTGTGAAGACAGACCCACTTTATTTCTACATGTGTTCCGTATCTGATATTTGCAACAAAATGTGGTTCAGTTACAATGAAGGAGGGCCCCCAAACCAAATCCTGCTCCTGCTCAGGGCCCCCCAAAGGTCTAGGCCCCGGCCCTGCATGCAGATGATGAGTAAGGAGGCGCAAACTGACAATTGTGTGGCAAACTGCCAGCACACAAAATATCAGTCTTATTATGGTATTGAGATGCATCACGAAGCTTTACGCCTCGACGTGCTGCATCAGCGTCTCGTCTCTACACAGTAAACCTGGGTGATGAGCAACATTTGCGTATTGATGGATTGTGGAGTTTCCAATGAGGTAGAAGATGTAGGTTTGGGATCTAAGGAGTTCATTGACCTTTATTAAATTGTTGTATTATTTTGTGGGCAAACCCCCTTACATTGCTTATTATTCTGAGCAAAGTTGTTCCTTTTAGGTCAACTGTCGTAAAGTGCCGCGTACATTAGAACCGTTCAAAGAAAATTAATTCATTGTTTCCTTTATGCGAAATGTATTTTGATTGTTAAAACACTAGTTTGAGGTAAAACTCTTCAAACTGGTGATAAAAAAAAAAAAAACCCCAAAAGGCTCCGCCGTGTTTCTGTTCCTGTGTACATTTCTGTGTGTTGTTGTTTACTCTGACCTCCATCGTCTTTGTTTGTGTGTCTTTTAGGCTCCACGAGCTGCGAACCGACGCCTGCTTTGAGCTGCCGAGCGGCGCGCGCTCGCGTCCCCGGGCGGCGTGGACGCGCGCGGAAGGGGCGGACCCCGAGTCGGAGGCCGTCCGGAGCCATAAAGGACTCGCTGTACCTGCCGCGCTCAGGTCGCTCTGGTCGCCGCCCGTGTTCGAGTCCCGTCCGTCCGTCCGTCCTCCGTCCGTCGTGCCGGAGGAGCCCTCTGATTGGCTGCGGAGGGGGAGCGAGCTCTGCCAGCCCACCCACCGCTGGTTATAGGCGCTCTCGCAGTCTCGGCGTCCTTCCTCGCAGCGAGTCTGGGACCTGGCCCCGCGGCTGAGCGGCACACAGAGCGGCAGCATGGCAGCTACACACGGCGACTACAGAGGAGGCTACCTGCGGAACAGCGTCGACATCGAGGCGGGGCAGCACCGCTTCCACCCGGCGCAGAGCTCGGAGCCCACGTACCGGCCGCTGCTGTTCGGGACCCTCGCTGTTATGGGATTGCTGCAGGTGGCGTCCAGCGTGGCGATCCTGCTGCACCTGACGGGTTACCTGCAGGAGGTAGGCTCAGTCACATTTGTTGCTGCCTCCAGCTGTGGCTCCAGCTGTGGTGTGTGAATCTTTATCATGTCAGACGGTTTGACGGGTTAAAATGTCTTTATAGAAGGACAGATAAGCTTTGCTGCTGTAACGCTGGCGGCTCTTAGAAGTAAAGTAGATGAGAGAGAGACAGACAGAGAGAGAGAGAGAGAGAGACAGACAGAGAGAGAGAGACAGACAGAGAGAGAGAGACAGACAGAGAGAGAGAGAGACAGACAGAGAGAGAGAGAGACAGACAGAGAGAGAGAGACAGACAGACAGAGACAGACAGACAGAGAGAGACAGACAGAGACAGAGACACAAACAGAGAGACAGAGACACAGACAGAGAGACAGAGACACAGACAGAGACAGACAGACACAGACAGACAGACAGAGAGAGACACAGGCAGCCCTGCGCTCCGGGCGTCTCTTTGAAGGCTCTGCACTTTGGCGGCAGGCTGTAAAAACAGCTCCCCGACTGATAGCATCTTTACACAAAACAAAATGCTCAACTGAGATTAGTTATTTGAGCGAGATCTTTCCTCCTGGTGGGAGGGGAGGAGGGGTCCGTCCTGGTAGCGGCTCCTGTAAAGTCCAGATGTGTTCACTTGAGGCCGCAGCTTCTCTCCTGCATGTTTACATGCCATCTCTGGGGTTATATTTATAATTCAATCTCTTGAGCGTAAGCAGAGCTTTGGGGGGGGAGAGTTTGTTTTGGGGTTTTTTCTTTCGGGGCAGAAAAAGTCTGGCAAAGTTCAAGGGAGACTGGATGTTGTAGCTTGCTGCTGGTGCGACGCTGCAGCCACAGATACTGTCCAAATATAAATGGTCCCTACATGGCCCACTGCTTCTCGGCAGGCCATCCTTTTGCCATCTTGCAGGCCGTGTGTCTGCCATCGTGTAAAACAACATTTGCATTCTGCCACAGTTGTTTTTCTTACTTTTATGGCGGCCGTGGAGTTGAATAATTGTCGTGTTTCAACAAGCCAAGAGAGCAGACCGCATCTCGGCTCGGTCAGGATGCTGTGCGAGTTCACCTTGGGAGCATCTGTCTCTCTCTGTGTTTGTGTGTTACATTTCTTTGGCCTGTCTTTGGCATAAACACACTGCAGTGTGGTGGTAGGCCAGTTCTGCCCTGGGTGTGAGCCAGAGGGGGGGGCAAATAAATGAGGACGGCAAAAAGAAACCCTAGAGAGACGCAACCAAGAAAAGAGGCAATATGTTTAACCTCATGGCCGCCTGTTCCGTCCGGCGTGTGGTGTGATGAGAGGGCTGCAGGTCTTTGGGAGCGATTACCCAGCAGCACGACATGTGGCGCTGTGCTTTAGATGAGCCTTTTTCTTTTTCTTTTCCCCCTCTTCTCCAAAGTCGGTGACATGTGGCAACACATTCGGCGTGAGTCAGTAGCCGTGTGCGCGGACTGGAGTTTGGCGCCGGGCCGCCACCTGCCCTCAGCACCTGTAGAACTTCCTGGAGGTGGCGAGCTGAGCTGGAATCCGCACAGCGCCGTGCCTGCAGAGGAATGTGCTGGTCTGGGGCCGAAGAGACACGAGGGTCTTGTCTTGTGCGCGGGAGCGTTGTTTTCCGTCTCCAGTGAATCCACATGAAGTCATTTGAAACGACAGCCGCTGCGCGTCAGAACCAGCTCTCTCCACATCACCTTGGCTCGCGGTGCTGCGGTGGAACGCAGAGTGACATGCGGAAAATAACTCAACCTCTCACGCCCACACACACAAAGCACCCAAAGTGCATTGCTGCTCGGCCTTCTGTAACACAGTCCTGCCACCCGCACCTGTCAGGGGAGCTTTCTCATGACCGATGATGGCGTAACTGTGCTGTTTGTTGTCTTGTCTTCACGCTGACCTCTCTGACCTCGGCTCCTGTGTTTCCGTCTGCAGGTAGATTTGTCCACAGCCCCACATCGGCCCATAGAGGTGAGTCTGACCCCTGGTTATCACCAGGCAACACAGCCACACAACACACCCTCTGACTGGAACACAGTCCTTCCTGCTGCGACGCAACACACAGACATGTGGTCTTTGGTTTTAAAAGCAATCCTGCTGTAATAAAACACTTTCTTATTAATTATTAATCATGGAGACGTATTGCTGTTATTGCAATTTCTGCTTCCACACTTAATGTCAGTAGTCTTTGATTGATTTGCTCTTATCAGTCTTTGACATGTCACTTAAGGGAAACTGTGTGGTGACGGAGCCAGAAAGTAACGCCTCACGCAAAGAGAATGTTTTGAAGCATACCTGGTGTTTCCTGGAAGTACACTACACGCAATAATGCGGCCATGTTTTTTTTTTTAAAAGAGAAGAGTCAAAGCAGTAAAAAAAAAAAAAAAAATACGATTTTCTAATCTGTCATGATTTTCCCATGGGTGTGTTTTCAGTCCACACCACAGCTTCTGGAAAGCAAGAACCAACCCCCCCCCCCCGAGGTGGTCACAGACCGGGGGAGAGCTCAGACCACAGCAGGAAAAACACCTTTCTGCCTTTTTAGAAATCAGGTCAAATAGCTTGAAGTTTGATTGGTCAAAGATCAAGGATGTCTTTATTATCCCCGAGCAGCAACAGCTTAAACAACAACCACACTGCACAACAAATACCAATAAACAATAAATACAGTTAGTCGCTTACTGACCCACAAAGTAGTTTACGGCACTAGCTGTTGGTGAGTCACTCAGGCGCCGGTGGCTGCAGAGTGTTCCTCCGGGGATCAGCAGTAGCATAAGGGAGGTAGAAAATATGAATTCTTAATTGCTGAAGTCATATATATATATTTTTATTTTTTTTTTTCAAATTCCTTTTTTTGTTTTGGAAGTTTTTTGTTTTGTTTTTTCTGGCACAGGTTTCGCCGAGCAAAAGCAAAAACCATCCAGGAAGTAAAGCAACACAGAATAAAAGCGCCGCTGTGCTTCACTGGCGTTTGCTTTCCCATAATGCTTTAATTTCCTCTTGAAACGATGTACCGCTGTTTGTGTTTGCCCTGGGTTTCCCTGCCGGAGTACTTACACAAACCACCCAGCCTGTGTTGGACTGAGGAGCTCATTGTGTCGTTGGGCCCTTGGCTGTTTCCCATGGAGTGCAGCGAGGCATGCTGGGAGCCTTTATGAAGTGTCAGGGTGACAGGTCCACTTGGCCCACACTGTGTTGTGTTAGCGTCAGCCCTGAGACCGCCGGCTGACAGTTCAGGGGATTTGCTAGAGAGCAGGCCTCCGCAGGCCGCTGTCAGTGCTGCAGCTTTGATGCGAGGCAGGCCGGGCCTTTGCCGGGGCCGGGGCTGTGGTCAGCGCGAGCAGCTCGGGAGTGGTGAGAACACAGGGCCATGAATCAGACCCGGCTCATGATCTGAATACTTGCAGTCTGCGTAAGGAGGAGATCTGACGGCTGCAGTGTGGATCACAAAGAGACCATCTCCTTTGGTGGCCGAGCTTTGAGCGAGAGGACTTTTTGTTCTAGTGTAGCATCTCAGAAACCACTCATCAACATAATGGCGATGTTGAATGATGTGTGTGGTGCGTAGTTAAAGGGCTGAGCTGGAGCCTGCATGCACTGTGGCATTCCAGGAGCAGATCCAGTCAGCCGGCAGCTGGATGTACATCTCTCCCTCGTGCAGTTGATCTCACTGCAGATCAGGAAGCTGCCAAGCTGCTGCCACGGTGTTTTAAATAATCTCTCTTCTCTGGTTTAAGATGTACGATGCGGCCTCGCCACAAATCAGGATAGATCTCACGATGCGGGGGCAATGTGAGCCCCCCCCCCCAGTCTCATTCCAAGACGCTGCGCTATAAACATGTTTGTGCAGCAAGTAGTTTTTTGGAGGCCAGACGGAGCCGATCGTAGTGTGAGAGCTGTGCGAAAGCGTCTGGACTTGGGTTGTGAATAAGTGCTTCACAGTAATATTGGCACAGCGCAGGTGCAGTATTGCAAAACCGTGTTCATGGCGTTGCCGTGTTTGTGCTCAGAGGTGCCGTGTCTGGTTTTTAAGTTGGTATGTTTAAATAAATAAATAAAGTGTATCCATTTAAACACTTTCCCTCAGTCTGTTTTGTAGGCGTTGGCTCGGGGTTAGGGTGCGATGATACAGGAGGATACCTGAGATTATTGGATCAGAGGAAATTATTGCTCTGAAACCATAAAACAAGTGAAAACTTTGAGGACAAAAGAAACTCAATCAGTTGAGTCAAAAATATTTAGTGTTTTTTTCCACTGACATTTGTAATTTGCCACATTTATTTGTATCTGCGGTGTGCACACGTGCACACGTGCACTGATGTCATCAACGGTTGCATCCAGTGTTGTGTCTTTCCTAAAATCACTGCAAGGCCTTTTCACAGAGCTGTGCAAATTGTAATAAGTCACTTCACTCATCCCACAGATTGCTCGTGTGAGCGTAAGATCGTAGGTACAGGCAGAAAACAAAACACTCAGACCGATAATTTAATCTCATGCCAGATGTGAAAGAGCGTTGGCAGCCTCGCTGCAGTAACTGTTTACTTGCTTGGAAACCATGTTTTCCTTGAGTGTATATGCTCTGTCTTGCCTGAGGGGGACAGCCCAGATCAGATGGTGCGTGGCGGCGTCATAGGCCTTGAATAGAATCAGCCTTTGGGGCTGAATGCAGTCCAAACGCTGCTTGTGCCAAATCCGTGAGAAGCGCAATCTGTCTGAAAGGTTACACTCACCAGGAGGCCTCCCTGTGACAGCCTCCGGCCCCGAGCGCAACCACAGCTGCAATAAGATGTTAGCAGGCTCGCCAAAGAGGATGGATAATACGCACAGACGTGCAGTCCATGTACGCTACACACACACGCTTCCATAGAAGCGGTTTAAAGTTATTTAAAGAGACAGCAGAGCAAGCTGTGGTAAAATATGTCAAAATTGTATTGTTGCTTTAAGAAAAAGTTGTTCGTGGGTGAAGGTTAATTGTTGGTGTCTCTTTGCTGATGTGGGTGTAAGTTTGACATTGGGCAACTTCTCAGAGTAGCATCACACACACACACACACACACACAAAGGTAAAAGCTGTTTTCCGTCAGTGTTTGCTAAAAGATCGTTCTCCTGTTTTTGTTTTGTGTTTCTACAGGAAGTGCAGACGGAGCCGGTGCTGAACGCACTCAGAGACACAAAGAAAAACAGACGGTGCAAAACTCCAAAAGAGAGCCTGCCGTCCGCTCATCTACCAATCAGATCGCAGCAGGAGTATTCTAAGAGTGAGTCCAGTGGCGTTAACATCCTGCTGTTGCTTTATCCCAAAAAACACATTTAGCTGCACCTGATTTGACTTGTAATAGAGTAGCTGGTTCAGTTGTTGCTGAATATTTACAACCAGGCGTAACTCTGTGTAGGTACCTGAGCTAACGTTAGCATGCTAACATAATGACACGTGAAGAGTAAAAGTGGAATATATAGTGTGTGTATATATATATATTATATATATTATATGAATTACAGCCATTTTTGTACAAAGTCCCCCATTTTCAGAGGCTCAAAAGTCATTTGTTTCAAGTCCAAAGGATTAGCAGCTAAGTTGAATGCATCATTAGCCCCCAAACACTAATATTCGGTGGTTATGCCACAGTAGCTTCCTGTTTTAATTGTTGATCCTATTCATTGGACATCGCCACAAACCCTCAGCTACACATTAGTTTGTTTAGTGAAGAACCGCCGGAGGACTTTACACAGAACCCCTTTTTGTTTGCTGTGTGAAAAACCAAAACATGAATGGATGTATGGATTAACCCAAACCTCTGTTTCATGCTGCCATGAAGAGGGCGAGCCAAAGGCCGTCCGCATTGAGTGGAATGAGGAGCCGGTATACCGCCACAAAATGGGCTACCAGAAGGGGAAACTGCAGGTGATGGAGTCGGGTTTCTACTATATTTACGCCAAGACCTGCTTCCGCTACTACGAGTACGTGCCAGAGGGCAGCAGTCAGTCCAGGGTCCAACAAGTGGATGTTAGCGACACCCAGCTCCTCCAGTACATCTACCACGAGAGCATCAAGCAGAACAACAAGGCCATGATGCTGATGAAGATGGGCAGCACCATGCGCTTGAACAGCACCAGCTATAACATGTACTGCGCCCAGCAGGGCCGGGGGGTCCGGCTGGAGGAGGGGGACGCCTTGTACGTCAACGTGTCCAATGCTTGGATGCTGGACCCGGAGGGAGAAGGGACGTATTTTGGGGCCATAAAGTTGGGTAACTGAAATGTAAAGCGGTGCGGAGCGGACATGCTACTGAACACTTGATATGCCAAAGAACCACTGTTAGTCATTTATAATGTTGATTTTTCACACAAGTGTATTTGTTTTGTTTTTTTATTTCTACATGTTTTTCTACATTGTTGTTGTTGCCTCTGAGTCCTTTTTTATGAGAAAAACATGGAAAAGGTAAATACTTGTCTTGCCACCCCCACCCATCCACCCACCCATCCACCCAAAAAGAGACTCAACTTCATCCAAAATATCACTGGACTTTTTTTTTTTTTTTTTTTTTTTCTTTTAGACTTTTATATCTATTGCAATTTTTGTATTGGGATTGTATTTCGGTTCAGATTACAACATTATTTAGACTCAAGCTTCGACATGTGTTTATGCACAAATTAAACAAACCGCAAGGGAGCAACTAAGGAAGCAAGACGGCAAGACGCGCAGTGAGGAAGGATTTATCAATGTTGATTGTTGGGGAGGAAAAAAAAACAAGAAGAACATTGTAGCTGGTAGAGCATCTGCTTGTACTTAGCAGATTATCGCAGAATAAAAATAACACAACTCCTAGGTCTGTCTCTGACACAAACGTTGTCCTGAACGGATTCTGTAAGTGTGTGAACAAGGCGTCCTCACGGTGTGACTCAAAACAGGCAGTTCGGTGGTGATTTATACCATCCTGGGAATCTGTAAAGGCGCCGTTTAAACTTAATGCCATGAAAGATTCTCTTTGACGCCAACAGACGGTCGCGTGCGTGTGCGTGTGTGTGTGTGTGTGTGTGTGTGTGTGTGTGTGTGTGCGCTCCCAAAAACTCATTTGTTATCCAGTTTTCTGTCTTAATGAAATCTAACGAGCTGCCTGCTTCACTGGAGGCAATTACACGACAATGTCACTTTTAAACTGAGGAGGAAATGACATCTGTTATCTTTATGACAACCAACAAGCAGATAGCTGGACTGTCTGACCATTAGAAACGACATGAATAGTCTCTTGTCTTTTAACTAGAGGAGCCAAATTGACTTTGGTTTGTCTCTTAACTTAAATTTTGTTTTTCATTTGGCTCTTCAGGGAGGTAAATGGGAATATGCACTAAATATTTATTTATGAGCTCTAGAAGTACAGACGCGGGTCATTGTTAAAGTGACCTCTCGGCTGTAAAAGTCATTTATATTTTATGTCTCTGACACTCATTATGCAGCACTTAGAGGAAATAGTAGACACGCTTTTTGTTATTCAGACACAGGGGCTTCATTTTAAATTCCATATTTATGTATTTTGATTTTGACAATTCTGTGTGCACTTGCTAAGCCAACAGCAATATGGATATGTTGTTTCTTCTACGAGATTGTAGCAAACCTGTAAGATTTTCATCCGTTTGTTTTTTTTTCCCATTCAGTGTTTGTTTTGTTTTTTTTATTTATGTTTGTGTGTATGTTTTAATAAAAAAAAATGTAATAAAAAAAAAAAAACCCCTACTCTTGTAACCACGTTTCATGTGTATTGACATCATCCAAAGTCGGGCTGGTGCCGTTTCACCGTGAAGAGGATTAAACCTCGCAGGATCAGGTCGCAGCCACCTTGCACGGTAACCGGAGCAGCGGCCCACCGTGACTGTAGTATTGCTGCGACGTGCAATTTGATGATCTCCGCGATCTCTGGGAAGTTCAACACCGCCGCGGCCAAAGAGTGAAGTCACGCCGTCGCCGCGGCCCACCGGCTCGTTACAGGCAGAGGTTGTATAGAAAAAAACCTCCCACTGCTGCTGCAGCGCCGCTAACGCGGAGCAGACGTCTGCGCCACAAACAAGAGGCGGACTGCACAATAAACAAGAGGCGGACTGCACAGGGTGGGGAGTAATGAGGAGAAATCCGTGACTTCGCTGTAATGTGTTCGGATCATTGTGATGGGTCTCCCCATGTGACGCCCCACGGGCGTGTGCGCGCGTGCGTGTGTGCGCGTGAGAGACTTTTAATGTCGGACCTGAAGCCAAACAAGTCCTCTATTGTCTGCAGCGGGGCTTTTCCCCAGCACATGGCCAGAGAGCGGTTCACACGTCTGCGCTGTGCGCCGGGACCTCACACGGCTTTCGGCTCATTGTTCAGGCGCCGCTGAGAGTTTGAAATCAAATCTGGGGCTCGAGGACGAGAACTTGGCCGAAGGGGCAGAAGGTTTTCGAGTTTTGACACGACTGTCGTTGCCATGTTTTCTGAAGACTGAACCGAAGAGTAATATTTAAGTGGCCTTTGGAAAGAATATATATATATAGTTTTTTTTTTTGGGGGGGGGGGGGGTTTAACTTGTGTGTAAAAGAATGTGGGTTTTTTTTGTTATGTAAATGACAAACAACGCCTGAGCTGTTGCAACAGTGGAGCGGTGGCGTCCACAGGCCCCGTTTCAGGCCGTGAGTGTAAACAGCGGGCTTCCGTACTGCGCCGCCCGTTTGAAGTGACTCGATTTCCCAATTCTTGGCGCTGAACAGAAGCCATTAAAATGTGTTGTGTCAGTAAACATTATGGAAAGCTTGGCATCCACCGGACCACCACCCTGAGCACACGCACACGCACACGCACGGGCAGACAAAAGGAGCTTCACTTGCCTGCTGCACTCAGTGGTTCATAACTTCGGCCCGTTTGGCAGAAGTGGAGAATTTACCGGCTTATTTTATTACTCGCGTGTGTAAAAGCACAAAGGCCCAAATCCACGTGAAAGCAGCTTCGGGATTTTAACCCCCGGTCAAAATGATTGCCGACTTGTATTTTCGCTCCCGCCTGCAGGTCTTCAGATATGGAATGATAGGAGTGCCACAATAAAGAATAAATATGTAAATAAAAGAATAAAAGAATATCACAATAAATGTGGAAATATAAAGAGAAATAAATAAAAGAATAAAAAAAATAAGAC
>JAVQJF010110677.1:0-17667 GCA_036023855.1 Gadopsis marmoratus | reverse complement strand
CCCCCCCCCCCCCCCCCCCCCCCCCCCCCCCCCCCCCCCCCCCCCCCCCCCCCCCCCCCCCCCCCCCCCCCCCCCCCCCCCCCCCCCCCCCCCCCCCGAACAGGAAGACCGTGTTTACTTGATATTTTCCAGCCTAAGCCAAATAAGGAAACAGATACTACTCCCACCATTTCCAGAACATGGCTCTGTTCTGTCCTCAACATGTCTCTTACATCTCTGATGTCATCGGCGGAGGTGTCTAAAATAACACTTTGAGGCCCGTCAATAGATTCTTTCGCTTCTCAGTCACACTGCCACGTGCACTGCTCTGTAACTGCGTCACATGTTACTCATCGCTGGACTGCCACTCCACTGAGAAAAGAAAAAAAGGAAATCTGAGTCAGTATTAGGTAATTCAGTGGTATAAATGGTCACAACCTGCCCCCTCCTCTGCTCTACTGCGCTTTGCACTTGTTTCAGAGTAAATTTAGCTGCTCCACACGCCCACGTAATGCTATTTGGGGTTGTCAGGCCTGGCGGGTCCCTTGCTGCAGCTTTGTTTTTTTTTTTTTTGGGGCCGTACAAGCGCAAACACGCATGACTACCAAGTGAGTCACGGTGGAACCTCCGACCCACACATCCTACCGGGGCAGTCCTTCTCTCAGACAGGGCACCGCTGCTGCCGGCACAGCTGCAATGGCGCAGGATCCTCTACCAACAGTCATCTTCCTCCACAGCATTCATCACCAAAAGGCTTGCTTCAGCTTTCCTCCGCCTCCTCATCTGGTTTTCATTATTTCCCCTCATGGCATATAAATAGAAATTAGCAATCAGGGGAAACGTGGGGGTGGTGGAATCTGGAGAGGAAGGCGGCTTTTTTGGACTCCAGCGCGACGAGCAAAGTTTATGGACGCTATCGCCTCAGATATTAGGTTTTTGGATGATCTCTTGTGTGCTGGAGCGACATGTGAGAGTCTTCAGAAACCGCTCCAACATCCGCACTTGGGCTCCGCGGGATTAAAACGACATAAAATAAATATCAGATAGCTGTAAATCAGATTGCTGAGTGCGAGTCCTGATAAAGGTTGCTACTATAATTCACTATGTCTAAAATACCAGAAAGAATACAGTATTCTGCTGCTGTTGGATGAATACCGTGTATATCCAAAATGTAAACATCTTCGTAAATAAGAAAAGCAGCCTTGTGTTTGCCTCGACCACCATGCCTTTTCGGAGTTTATATAACAGGTTTTGAAAGGGGTGTGGTTTGGAGAATTTTCTCAACCCACAGAGGAACATGTAATCTTTCAATTTAACTTAAAACATGAAAATCCCCCAACTTGGAGATGTGATATTTTCACCTAACAGAGATGATATTATGAAGACTGTTTTTGGCTTGACTACAGGAGACGGCCAGCGGATTTTGTGGCTCTGAGAGGGGTCCAAGTAGCCGTCGACGGAAGAACGTGAACATGATTCTAACTGCTTGGCTCCTGCAGTGGCACAGAACGGGCCTGTGCAGAATGAAGATCTAGAAAATCTCATGGAGGGATTTGCTGAAAGATTAGATCATTCCTTACAAATTAATTTGACTGCAGCAGCTGGACAATCTTTTCCCTTCCCGTAGTTAGAAAAAATATATTTCTAGTAATGTATCACATGTAGATACTTTTGGTTTTATTTACCAAAGTTTTGAGATATATGTCTCGTGAGATTTCTGCCTCCACCTCAAAACAGTGTCTTTGCAGAAATGATGTCCTGGTCACTATGGATAATCCGCTGGCCTCACTGTCAACAGCTCTCATGTGGAACTACTTTCTCTCTCTCTCTGTCTTTTTCTCAAAGAAATAGCCCCCATGACATCTGTTGACAGGGAGTCTGTGGATTATCCAGAAGCAACCGGGACATCGTCTCTGGAAAGACACGTCGTTGCAGAGTTTTAAAATGTAATTTACAGTTTTGAGCAACGCAAACACATTTAAAATGGACCTCCTCGTATCTAAAATAATTCCTGTAGCCCGGTAGGTAAGAGAGAAAATACTTCTTTTTGTAATCTGTACATCTCCTGGCTGCTTCCTGTTTGTCCAGCGAGCGGCGTGTCGGCGGACAGACGGTCATTTCGCGGCCTCTTTCCTCCTCGGGAGCCATAAACGGCCTGCAGGGACGACCCGGGTGTTTTATCAGGTGTTGAGGGTTATTCAAGATGGAGGTGTGTCACTGGGGCTTGAGCCTCTTGAGCATTTGCTCCTGGGCGCACACACACACACAGGAACTGAAGTGCAAAACTTTCACCCCCCCCCTCCTCCCTCCTAACCTGCTATGTGTCTATGCAGCGTTACTAGCTATCTGATACCACATTCTTCTCCAAGCCCCCTTCCTGTCTCTTGTCTTTGTCTGCCATTTTATGGACAAAGGCCAGTTGGAGGGGATGATGATGATGATGAGGAGGAGGAGGACGCCCATGGATCAATACAATACTCGACCCTTGGCAATCATTCAGTTGGCTCCTTTTGTAATTAATGACCCGGCGTTATTTCGGCTACAGAGGAGATTTGCGCTTGATCAATGGCTCCTATTTCATCAGCGCGATTGACTCATCAGTATTCAAAGTGTCACTTCCTCCCTGCAAAGTTAGCGCAAAAGCCTTTGCCAGCTCTCACAGGCCCCAATAGACTAGCTTGTGATTTTGTATTCCGCTTGCTAATTAAATCAGCAGGGTTTTTTGTCTCAGTGTTGCTCTCGCTGGAGGCTGTTGCTAGAAACAGCCAGTTGTCAAGGTCGTTAGATTTGATCCCCAGATATGCTCAGAACGCTTCGAGAGATACCAAAAGACTATAGTTTATAGTGGGGGGACCTTTCAGAATGACAACAAAACCAGAGCCCGTCTCACACAAAAACCACCTACTGAAATTACAATATCCACAAAGTCCACAAGAAACCAGCCTTCACGTTGAAGAACATTCCTGATGCATACTGCCGTGTCTCCTCTTAGCCCAGAGCTGCTTTAACTTTTCCTCATATAGGCTAACCCTGACAAGATCACGTCCTTGTTCCTCTTTTAACTGCCCCGGGGGACAGTTTTGTGTGTTTGCTGCATTCCAGGCCCCCTACAACCACTTTTGTTCCGTTTCCCCCTTTGATATCTTAACCAAGGACAACCAAAAAGCATCACATATGCACTGTAGAGAGATCGATTTGTGTGTTTGTTTGTGAAGAAGAGGAAGCTGGCTCTTTCTTTATCCACCCTTTCCTCCCCCTTTATCCCCCCCCCCCTTTTTTTTTTTTTTTTAGATTAGACTATGCATCCAGACAGATGGTTCCCGTCTGCTGGCTTTTTTCAATTCACTTCCTCTCCTCACAGACAGCCACCCTTCCCCCCTCTGCTCTCTCACTCCCTCCCCTCTCCCTCTCTTTCTCCCTCCTCCCCCCTCCAACGGTTCCTCTGTTATGTGGCTAGAAATAATCTTTTATTGCCCAGTTGTTCGGAAATGACCTCCTGCCCTTGATTAGATAGGGCCAAGTCCTATCACACGATTGTGTTTGAGCTGCCCCCCCCACCCCCACTCACACACAGTCACAAGCAGACCATACTAACCCCCCCGTCCCACACAAGCCCCCCCATCCCTCTCTCACTGCCGGGGCCTTGGTGATCCTGTGTGAGGGGACAACAATGGGGGGCTTTAGTCCCGTCCGGCTCTTCCCGGCTGGGGGGCAACAGGGTGGGGGTCACGAGGGACTTTCTTTTTCTTTTTTCTTTTTTTCTTTTTCAGTCAGCCAGTCACCGGGTGGAAGTTGCACCCCCTCCACCCCATCCCCAGTACGATGGTTAACCTTCCAGTTGCCGGTTTGCTCACCCTTCGACCCTGCAGACCCTCCTTCTTCTTCCTTTCCTGACGCCCCCCGACATCCCTCTCTCAAGATTGTCCCCAGACACAGATAGATACGCTTCAGTCTCCTACGCTATCAGTAGATCTGTGTGTCTGCTGGTTGGTCGACAGACGGGTGGACTTGCTGATATACTTTGGCCTCTGTGGAGTTCTGGATCAGGCTGGTTTTGACCCATGTTCCCTATAAATATTCAGGTCTTGTCTGAGAGTGGTTGTCCCTCTTTGGTTCCCTCCCTGGGTTGTGGGGCCAACATAAGGATACTCATTTTACATATAGTATAATTTGACTTTGAATTTGAGTTTTGGTGATGACCTATCTTGAAGAGCATGAGGTCACTTTCTATATAACCAAAGTCCTCTGATTTAAGCTTTCTCATAAGCTCTCCTAAAATATCCTCAGAATGGAGCTTCATGTTTCCTTTCAAACTTAATTCGTATGGGCCCATCATCCAAGCTGCAAATGCTTTACGGGTGGCTAGCAAACTAATGCTAAGTGAGTCCCAGTCACACCAGAAAGTGGCACAGAGAATCTAATCTGCGAGTCTTTGTTGAAAACATGCTGCTAGAAGTTGTCGAACCACTGCAGCTGGTGAGCTAACTGCTGCTACGCTAGCCAGCCCGGGACATGCTCTAGTCAGTCGCTGTAGCGCTCTGTGCTAACTAGCTTGTGTCAGCTATTAAGCTATTTGGCATGGTCGGGACAGAACAATACGTTCACACATTTATTACGGAGACACTGACGCCTGTCTCGTAACTGCCTACAAACTATGGTACCGCATACTAGTGGGTGCTGCGACACAACTAGTGCTGCAAATTCACTTATAAAAATGTAAACCGTACATGACTGTGGCAGTTACATTGAAATGAATTGATTTAAATGCTGGTGTGACCAGGGCTTACAATTAATAGGACAGTATAATATAAATAGTGAAACAATGGGGCACAAATTGGGAGGCTAACTGATGAGTCTATGCTTAAAATTAAAGACTTTTTAATGCCTATTTCAATGTCAGAAATGGGCAAATAAACAGGTGCTGGTGGGTATACCATGCATTTCATGCCAGGTAGTTAATCTGCTGCCTTTCGCAATACTTTATAATCCAGGCATTCAGTGCATTCCCTGAACCTAAATGATTTATAATCACAAGGATGTGTCAAACCATTTCTTTGCCTTAAATCATATTGGTGATATTTCACTGACATGCCTTTTAAAGTACATGGACCGTTTCAAACATTAGTAATCCCCCCTGGGTACAAATTGAGTAGTTTCCCAATTGGAGACATGACATCTACCCACAACCTTGGCTCTTTTTCCGCTGTGGTTGTGCTTGTCAATTGTATAACCTCACGAACTAGCTTAATCCGTTTTAACACAACACTCAGCAATCAAACTGCTGTCTCGATCAAAAAAAAACAACACTCAAAAAAAGTCACGTCTTGCTTTAGTGTCAGTTTTATAGCCGTGCTAGAACTCCAGGGGGAAAAGCAGCTTTGTTTTTCTGCACCGTCTTGTTTGTCTCCTTGTCCTCTGGAGCTGTAAACCCATAACAAAACCCTCGGTGTCCAGTTTCACTTTGGGAATGAAGGCCAGGCTGTGTGAATAGACAGGAAGACAACTCTGATTACCTATATAAAGAAGCTGATCTCATGTCGCTCCCTCTTGTACTTATTCTTCTTCTCTACCTTTCACAGAATGGCATTTTACACTTTAGCTCATTCAGCTCAAATAGAAAATGTAAAGAAGTGTGACGTATTTACCATATTTCGACTTACTTATGATTTCTTAGTAAAGATAATAATACATGATAATGTCAATGTAAGGTGACCTGAGGATGTCAGGAAAAAAAACAAACTTAAGATGACAACTTCTCTGAAAATATATTTGGATGTTTACAGTCAGCTTATTACAGTGGAAAGTCTGAGGGCATCTGCATAGCAGGGACCCTGCATTCCTTCCTCTCCTTCCTCCAGGGTCTCCAGCCCCAAATCTACAGCAGGGGGGTCCTGAACAGGAAGCTTAGGAGTTCCACCCCTCTCGTTCCCCTCATCCCACCCCTGTGCTGGAAGGGGGGGGTGTATGTAGATCAAAGAGAAAGGACATGGAAAAGGCTTATCTGTTGTTGATTTTAGGCTTACACTCAAGCACAGGCTTCTAGAAATGTGTCAAGGAATTACAGGGTTGGATCACTGAATCTCCCCCTTTTCATCTCTTTTTTTAATGCGTTTGTTCTTCCAGTCTCTTTGAAACCCGTGGGGGGGGGGAGTCCTTGCACAGGTTTGAGGGGTTCTTTAAAAGTGAAATCAACTAAGTAAGAGCAGATAAGGAAAATACATTTTCAGAGAACAAGGCTGTTAAGAGATGAAATGAAAAGAAAAGGCACCAAATGTGAAGGAGAGGAAATAGAATCTCGTCTTCCAAACTGACAGTGAGGACTGACGTTCCTCTGGTGGCATTTCACAAGTTTGCTCCCATGCTCCTATAAAATCCCAGTAGATCTCAGTAATTTCTCTTCCCACTCTACTCTGTCTTTAACACTTCAATTTCGAACTCCGCAAGAGGTACGATTCTTTCTCCATCTCCTTCAATGGCAGTATTATGCCAAAGGGGAAATTGGACCTTAAGGGCAGGCCCTTTCCCTGCTGTAGATCTTATTAAGTACGTCCCTCCATAATACAACCCAGCTTGACTCTCCAAAACCACATCCCTTCATAGAAACAGACCTGTCAATCACAGTTCCTAGTAGGGCTCTGACGTGGTCAACTATGGCATGATTGGCACCTCGTAGGATGTGTGCAGACTCTGAGGGAGTATACAGAAATGCTGGTGTACCACCAGGAGAAATTATTTTCCACATCGCTGCTTGGCCAGAGTGTTGTGTGTGCATGAGTTAAGTTGCTGAGGTCTGAAGGCTGCTATTTGCCACACAAAGCAGATTCAGCGTGGAGAAGCGAGGCTGGTCGTTGGCCATTATATATTCAGCCGTAGTACATGCATGTGTAGTATGCAGATACGCAGTCCTGCACACCATCCTGTGGAACAGATACGACGCTTCAGTGGTTTCCAAACTCTCTCAGTGGGCCCAAATTTCCAAAGTAATTTTCCTTGCAACCCAAAGTTGTTGTTGTAGACTACTGTGCAGGGTGGTCTAATCTTTCCAGGTATTAAAGGAGTTAATCAGCAGCAGATAAAAATGCTTAATTCGGCCTTCCTGACTTTGGAAAAGTTGGCAGCATAAAGGGAACGACTTAAACATTTGTTATTGCATTTTTAATTCAGAATATTGTCAGAACAAATATGCAATACTTCTGGCCGACACTTACTGACTAAAAAGACTAAGATTTTTGACATACAGTATGGCATGTTTTGTTTCAGCATGGTATATGGATGACATTTTGATGTTGATTACCTTGTATTAGAGCGTCACACCTCACTGTGCGCATTCTCAAAATTAGAAAGTTTTGAAATATGGAAAGTAAATACAGTACTTTATGCAGATATGGAGATAAACATACATTTAATAATATTTCTGCTATGTATGTTTCTGTATATATGTTTTTCTTATCAGATACAGATGTTTGTTTAGGATATATATTTAATGGTTCAGTTTGTATTTTTCACTTTCATTTTTCAATATATATTCATTTTGCGCCGTCAGTTTTTAGGCTAGCAAAGCATCCAGGTGGCAGAGAAACTGAATTTTGGATGCTACTGCTTGTTTTAGAGTGTTATACGGTGGGTTGTTTTGACACCAAGTGTATGGTGGTCTGCAGGGGACAATGTCGTAGACAACAGAGATGTTCACGTTTTATTGTCTCAAAACGTTTTCTCCCTGTGTGGCAGGTGACAGCTTCTTTGCCTCAGACAAACTGGAGCAGCATTTGGTTCTTGGTGGGTGGCGGCATCAGACTGTTGGTGACAGCATGCTCCAGATGGATGCAGTGATGATGCTTAAAGTGTTGTTAATATCTGAATGTACAATGACGTCGGGTCCCGTTCATACTTTCAGCTCCAGCAGACCCGACGGCACTGCGGAGCAGATGGGAAAGATAGCTGTCACGCAGGGGCCTATAGCTGCTCGTCTGCATCTGTTCCAGGGTCCCGCTCAGGGTACGGCCAGCTGTGGAGGCCGTGTGAGAAGTTGAAAGGAAACTTCAGCTGCCCCGCGAATCTCACACCATTACTCAGGATGAATCAAAAGAGGAACACTTTTGCTCAAACAAAAGGAAAGTGAGAGAGTGGACGAAAAAGTGAAACCAGCTGTCTGGAAGTGCCTCATCTTTTACCGCGGTGCAGCGGCGCATGCTCATAACTCATTCAAGTTTGGCCACAATCAAACGCTCAATTGGCCTTTACAGGAATAGAGATGTTCCGCCAAGGTAGATTTTTATTTATTTATTTTTAGGAGAAGGGGGGCTGTGTGAGGCTGCCCTCTTGCATTTGTGCCTTTAAAATATATATGAGGTGTAGCTAGTGCAGACAACAAAGGCCCCCTCTAATTCTTTCCTTTCCTGAGGGGTTAGAAGAACACACTACGCCCACATCAAGCCTCCAGACGTACCCCCACCATGCTATACAGGTGCAACTTTAAAGGAGCTCTCATTCAAGGTGGGCCGAACGCCTGCAGTTAAAATCAAAAACCCCTTCTACGTCATGATGATGATGATTGAGGAATGAAGCTCTCTGTTTGCAGGAGCTCTAACGTTCTAGGCCTTACAGATTTCCTTTAAATCATAGATAGCATATTGAATGTGAAGAGAGGACAAAGGTAATTGATCAAAGAATACGCTATTGTTCTGTACCAACAGGAAATGATTTCAGACCTCAACCGAATCACGGCTTTGGAATGCTACTACCAATCCCACTAAACATTGAGACAACGCTGATCCAATAACTAATTTGGATTCACAATCAAATATTTCTTAAACTCCTGGATATCAAGCTTCGGGAATGACCCTAACACTGCAGGGTGGAAATTTAAATGCCTAAAAATGTCAGTAACAACCCTCACACACAAACAGGCCCACTGTCATGGAGTTAAGTTATGAGAAGAAAGAGACAATGACAAAGACGGAGACAGAAGGGCAGACAGAGAACATTTTGCTTCACAAAAGGCTTTTTATGAATGAACTTCAGCTACACATGAAGAGCTGAGACACTAAACAGAGGCACAAATGACCTCTGTCTTCCCAGCTTCCCTTCATGTATGTGGTGTTCTTTGGACTTTGTGACTTTGTGCCCGCTGTACGATCCAAGTCGCAGATAACAAAGTTGTCAGGATGCCATTAAAATGGCAATAACTCGTCCGGATGAGGTGAAATTGTAACACATCATGCTAAAGGTTGCTGCTCTTCTACGACTCTATACCAGACAAGTTGATCTAGTATTGACCTGAATAGGTCTGTAAAGCAGATAAGTTATCTTACATCCTCAGGATGAACACCACATAAACACTAAGAGTTTACAGCCTCTAAAAGTGAGCAACTAACTTCTCGTGGATTTAACTATATTTGGCTTTCAAATCTGTGATTAGTTGTATTTTTCAGTCCCACTGGATGACGTCCTGAGGAAGGCAGGTGTGCAGGTATGCGTCTGTGTGTTTTGTATAATTTACTAGCTCATATTTTTAAGAAGCTTTTTGTTTTAAATCATCATCATACTGTTTTTCTTTTTAAAGGACACATCATGTGCGAAACAACCAGAAGGAAGAAAAGGATATATATAGAGTAAATAAAGTAAAATCAAAAATAAAATAATTTTAAGTATTAAAATAACCTGATTATTTACTGCAAGAGAAGTGCACCCATTTCCTATAAAGGGGGATGATTTCCAGATTTCAGTGATTTTATGTGTAAATTCTTACCTCGCACTCAGTTTAATAATTTTGCAATTTATCATTTTCCAGATTGGACGCACGCAAAAAAGGAAAGGAAACTAGCCTTGAATGTTAATGGGACAGGCTAATCATCGGTCAGCTATTATTCAAGCAAAGGTCGCGCTCCCTGCAGAGGAAGTGCACCGCTATCATCAATCTGGTCAGAAGGGCCTGCATGAGAAAGGAGCTGGAGGTCGTGGGCGGGGTTAAAAGTTTAGTGCACTGCCAAACAGTACATTCAATGCCCTCACACCCCGCCACCACCACTATCTACATGTCAATGGACCATACTTGTTGACTTGGTATGTTCCACTTCCACAGAGGCCTTTTGTAGCTTTGTTGTCATTTATCATTTCTCCTTTGTCATCCCACTTTTTCCTTCCCTTCCCCAGTTCTGACCAACTTGGCTGTCTGATTCAGGAGGGAGGGAGGTCTGTCGGGAGAGAACTGGGTGATGGGGGTGGAGGGGGGAAGGAGGAGGGAAAGGGTGGGGGTGGGGGGGTAAGACACATTGAGTTTGCCAAGTCAGGCAGAACGATCGACAGGAAGCCGGGCAGGAAGGAAGACGAGCCTCTCCCCATGAAGTGCCATTGTTTATGTGACGTGACTTGAAGCAGCCAAAAGTGACTGGTTGTGAGCTTCTCTGCTGCTCTGACCCACTTCTCAGAGTGGCACAAAACACTCAGCCTGCAGATGGAAAATACAAAAGAGGAGCACACGTTTTTGTTTTAGTTTTTTTTTTACATTCAAATAGTGCAATACAAACTTTGGTCCAATCCTAATGAGGTGGGTAAACCCACCAACACGTTGACTTTCGCCAGAGGGATGTAGAAGTTGTTTCCAACTTTACAGGTGCATATATTATATTATTATACAACCGACTGAAATATAAACTCCATCCTTCTTTTTTCACACGCGCACACACGTAAAGCATGTTCATAAAAAATGTTTGAAATCATTTTTAACGTTGAATGTTTTTCTGCAAATGCTGACAATCTGCTGCAGATGTATATGTGTTACACATTTCATCATTATATTGATAATAAACATAATTGTTTGCAGCATTAAGTTTCCTACAAAATCACTTCCAAAAACTCCCACAAAATGTAATTCGCCTCTGTAGTAGTGGTCTGCATATGTGACCGGCTTGCTATGTAACACGCTGCCACAGAGTACATAGAAGTATAGCCTTTTGGCCTCACTTGGCATATTTGCAGTAAAGTTTGTTGAACTTAAACACCTCAAAACAGCACTTAAAAGGTACTTTACAGAACGGAGTGTAGAGAAAATGTAAAGTATTAATGTGTGTTTTCCCCGGTTAAATAAACCAATAGGCTACTTTTCCTGTGTTGTAACATTAATCTCATAAACCCCATAAACCTGGAGACTGCAGCTTCATGGAAAACTGTCCCCCTGCACAAGTGCTGTGTCCCGCCCCCCAACATCCTGTTAAATCAGGAAATGCATCACATTCAGGAAGTAAGAGCCAAAACTGGCACTTCACTGGAAACGGAAATGCCAGCAAACATTTTTATCCCACGTTCACCCTGCAGGTCAGACAAAGTCCCTGCAAGTGCACTTGTTGCCTGCAGAGTTGAGTAGTGACCGTTTCTGTGACCTCAACAGGCGTCTTCACAGAGAAAAGTGTGTTTTGGTTTGTCTTTGTCCGTCAACAGCCAACCTGAGTTCGGGAGCGTCGTTTTTCCCAGTGAAGTGTTTTTAGTTTCATGAGTAACAGTTGCACCTGTTGATGATTTCAAAATGGACAAGAAATTGATACCAGACATTTAAAGCTTCCAAGTTATTTTCAACATCTCGGAGACAGATTGGCGACGGATTCCTTTCCCCCTGTGGAATCGCAAGTAAGTTCTAAAATCATTTTAACAATTTTGTTGGATGGTTTTCATTTCTGAGTTTGTGCTGTCTCTCTGTTCATCATAATGAAAAGAAAGTGACAGGAAGGCAGTGTTAGTGTGGTTAACCTCCACAAGGCGCCACGGTTGGCTAATAATCAAATTCTGTACCTGCTGTCTCAACTAGCAACTAACAAAACAAAAGAATCGTTTAACAACAGAAATTAGAATTAAATCCAGTGTCTGTCTGCCCTTTGTGTTTCCTTTGCAGGTTTTCGGAGGGTGAGACGGTTCGCCTGGACTACAGGGGGAAACATGAACTCGCCTGCTCTCCATCTGCTCACCAGTCCACCTTTGGAACGCTCTTCTGGTCCCGTCTAGCTCTCGACTTGGCCTCATCCTCCCCGACTGAAGATCTGCCAGATCACATTACCCCCTGACCAATCAGACGTCCGGATCCATATCTCATCCCACAGGTAGGCTTTCCAGCAGACAAGCTGGTAGCAAGAGCGTTGCTTTTATTGAGAGCCAACCAATGGCAGCTTGGAGACGTGATCCAGCGCTAGAACGGGGGCCAACCTCTGTTTTGTGGGGTTTGTTGAGGTAATGTTGAGCGGGGATAGCATGTCAGTGTTCAGCTCCTGAGCTGAGTTTAGATTTCAATGCTGTGGCTGTTCCTTTAGTATAGACACATGTTGTTTTGCTGGTTCTGTTGTACGTGCTCATTTGAAAGTACTCACTTTGTAGGTGGCATTGAATCTGAATGCAGTGGACAATAATCTCATGCAACGACATTGTTAAGCGTCTTTCAACATTTTCACAAATCGGAAGTTAGGGATCGACCACCAACAGAATCCCATGCACTTCCATTGCACTGGGTTGGAGTTGGGCATTTTCAAAACATAACTGATCAAACCCGAAACTATCTGAAAGGCTAGATCCCACCACGAGCAAATCGTTTGTTCTCTTTTGTGACTTAGGTGAAGCAGCCCTTTAAAACATGCCTATCCTTTGCTAAAGTCACGCGTCACTCTCCTTGCAGTTGACCGTATATTTGCCAATATGTTCACTTCAGCCTGTTTGGAGTCTCCGACGGGAGCAGTCTGTCCTTCTGTTGGCGTGTTTTACCTTGACAATTGTAGCAACGGTCACTTTCCTGTGCTTGTCTGAACTTTCTTTCACTCCTTGAATTGTCCAGCCTGCTGCACCCTCCCCATCTGGCACCTGAGCAGTATATAGCACATCATAAAAAGTATTTGCTAATATTATTTGACCCAGGTCAGCCTTGCGAAACACTAACCCTTGCAGTTTGCTGTTAAATGTTGGACTCAACTCTAGTGAGAGCCCCCCCCCTTTCGGGCCTTCACCACCTCCACCACCTTTCCCTTCCTCCTCCTCTCTCCCTCTGTGTCCAGTAGGGACCAAACAGACGGCCTGTGTTTGTTTCCCCTCTGGTCTTTCCTGATTGCGCGACCAGGCAAATTCCGGTTGGCTCTAATCTGGCCGTTAGACAGCCACCGAATTAACGAGAAAACCCATTTGACACACATGCTTCCACTTTTCTGTTTGCTGCCTCCCCCCCTGAAGCCTGCTTAATTCATACAATTTCGCCTTCATTAGGCTGCATTTCAAGCTGCGGGCCACAGGTAATGCAAAACATTTCCCCTTTCAAATTGTAGGCTCCGAGTCGCGGTTGCTAGGAAGTGGAAGAGCCTCAATTGCAGCCATTTCCTCGCCAGTGCACCGAGAGGTCCTATTACAGCATTTAGGTCAGGGCAATTGGTGTCATTACAGGCAGCCAACTTCCCTCCACCAAAGTAATGAATTAGCCCGAGCTATTTGGGCTTTATGATTGCAGATGCCAGGAGAGACGAGTATGAAGTGGGGGGGATAATTATGCTATGTATCCCTGAGCGGATGTGTGCTGTGTGGGCCAGCCACGGGGGCAGTTTCCACACTTGTGTAATGGCTTAATGTAGCTGCTGACAGGCAGCCGGGCAACATGGAAAGGTGCTACTGTGCTCTGCTTGTGGACTGTGACTGACGTGCCAGGCCATGCCAGCCTGTTTTAAACCCGCGGCTCATTTACTTCAAGTGGCTCAGTCCAACGTCCAAGAGTCACTGCTGCTCAGAAATGTTCACGAGGGATGAATAAAGCTGAATATAATTGTTTACAGAACCTTTTTAAGCTCATTTGTATGGTAATAAGAGTGTAACTTTATATTATCAGCTAACTGTAAATTGTGCTCAAACTTCATTAAGGGCTCCAGTTCTTTACAAGCTGTTGAGACAGGCAAGGGAACTCTTGGAACACTGATAAATTGCCCCAATAATAAAAATAAATAAATAAATAGTGACCTTTGATTGCATGTTCCATTCATAAACAGCAGTGAAAACAATAACCAGGAGGTGCTATTTCATTTACACTAATGACTCCCTGTAATAAAAGTATCAAAGATGATTATGCGGTTTATATGCAGTGAGGCGTCATGTGATGCATTGACTAATTTGTTAAAGAAATAGGGGGGTGGGAGGAAAAGCCGGGGGTTTGCAGCTCAGAGCATGGTTGCGAGTGCCATGCTCAGTGGTGGGTGGGTGGGTGGGTGGGTGGATGGAGGGGGGAGGTTGGTTGGTTGTTTTCTCAATGGGAAGTCGAGCGCTGTAATGGGAACCCTGCCAGAAAAAGGCTTCACCAAACAAAGAGGCCGGTAGGAAATAATGCTGGTCGAGGCTTGTTGGGCCATCTATGGGCTCCTTTCCAAGCTGCTGTAACCAGCTATAAGTCTTTTTATGGGGACACCCCGAACAGGGGGCCCCAACAAGGACAGGAACCTTTACATTTCTGCTTGAATGGGACCTCAGCCAGGGGCTGAGCTCAAAGTGCACTTTCCAGTCATTTCATTTAACTGCTTTGTGTATTTGATAGGCTGGCAGTGAAGCACATGACCTGAAATAATATTCCCTGATTTGCAGTATTTAATGTTTTTTTTTTTGTTTTTTTTAAGAGTCCTGTCTGATGGGAAAACAGGACAAAAGCTTGTAAAATGTGGGACTCTGGGTCTTTGTGTTTGCACACACACACACACACACAAACATTTAATTTCTTCTCTCAAGCCCTCCCTCTGCCTTTCCTCTCCATCCTGCAGATCATATCTCATGTCGGTAAGAGCAGAAAAAAGCACAGCCTGATTATTTCTCAGTACAAACACCCTGCGTCTGCTGCATCCATATGTCTGCCATTGTGTCTCCTACTGCAGCTGAGATTTGTGACAACAATTCCATACAGTGCGTGTTTATCAAACACTAGTTTCATCAATCTGATCCTCTTACACAAGTTAATTTTTTTTGGTTTTGTTTATGAACTCTGCTATCTACAGTATGTCTTATCCACTCAACAATTTCACCTCCTTGGCTTAGATAATGTGTTTCGGAGGTGTTCAGGGCCATGTACAATAACTTCAGTTTTGTCTGAGTTTAACATTAGAAAATTGCAGGTCATCCAGGTTTTTATGTCCATGAGGCATGAAGTGTAACTAATTAATTGGTTTCATCTGGCTTGATCGAATAAATATAATTGGTATCATCTGCATAACAAGGAGTGCTTCCTATAATAATGTTGCCGAGAGGAAGCATATATAAGGTGAATAGAATGGTCCAAGCACAGAACCTTGTGGAACTCCCATGACTAACTTTGATTCATCGTTAACATGTACAAACTGATATCGATCTGTTAAAACTGAACTTAAACCAGCTTGGTGCGGCGCCTTTAATGCCAATTAAATGTTCCAGTCTCTGTAATAGGACGTGATGATCAAATGCAGCTCTAAGATCTAACAAGACAAATACAGATACAAGTCCTTTATCTGATGTAATTAGAAGGTCGTTTGTAACTTTCACCAGTGCTGTCTCTGTGCTGTGATGCACTCTAAATCCTGACTGAAAATCCTCAATTGGTTGTTGCTAAGATTCCTGTGTTTGAAGATAAGTCGGTACCAGCTGAGGGCAGGAGGTGCTGAATTTTGCCTCTAAAAGCTTGATCAAGAGATAAAATAACAATTGCAGCTTCATGCTGTGGCGTAGTTGCTGTAGTTTTCCCCTGTAGCACGGGCAATTTGTTGAGCAGTTGCATATCTTGCCAGTGATCAGCCACAGAATACCACTGTTGGTGGTATTCTGCCAAATGGCCCCAAAAGCAAGGGAATCTGCATGACGCCACCTGGTGGTCCATGACTGGGTTGGATGACCATCATTCACTACACGAAGCAAGAATGACTTTTTCAAAAGCAGGGTCTGCTGTGGAGAAAAACATCCATTACATTACAAAGAAGCATAAGACTCTCCCTTACATCAGTTTAGCAGTGATACCATTAAAGAATTTGGTAATGCATTTAATACATAATACAATTAATACTTGGGGATCTTGTGAGCGACTCATTTTTAAAAGAATGGTGACAACTGATGCACCAGACAATGAGATATTCTGACTTTTAGTCCCAAGTATGGCGAAACATGTCCAAATTCTGCTTGTAGCTCAAATCTGTGGTTTCTTGTTTTAAGAGACTAATGAACAAAGTAGCCTTTTCCTGTTTTTCTTATAAAGGTTGACATGGAGATGCTGTGTCTTCATACAGTACAGATATGGTTTGCCTGTAATAGTTACATGATTTGGTATTTTCATGATGCAGTTAAAAACAGATACTGTCAGAACAGTGAACATGTCATCGGGTAGCCTCTGACATATCTGGGGGAAAGAAATAATTTCAACCAGTGCTGGTCGGGACGCTACCTTCCAAAAGATTCTTGCATTTTGTTTTGATCTACGACCGGCACCAGATGGAGCGAGTACTTCCACACTGGCACAAACACAAAGAGCACATGCAACTTTAGCCAGTCTGAACATCAAATCATTGTACTCTGCTGTGGTTGACTGTGCTCTTTTGAAACAATTCAAGTTATCCCAATGCAATAAGAACCGCCCATCCGGTGAACCGACTGGATTAAAGCAAACCAAACGATTAGATTCAAGCCTGACTTTGTGTCTTTTTTGAGCTGCGGCGTGTGATGGATGGTGCGTTGTGAGGATGAAGTCATACTTCCCACAGTGTGTGAGAGAGAGTTTCACTTCCTACCTTTTTGGAGGAGGTTACTATGACAGCTTGACAGATGGCTCTTGTACACGCTGCTTGCGGAGTGAGATGATTTCATGTGGTTGTGAGGCTGCGGTGTTCTTGTTGCTTTGGAGCGCGGCAGCAATTAGCACAGTCACCCATTACATCCACTGTATGACAGGGCTGCAGTGCGTCTAAGTGGGTGTGTACAGCTACAGTGGGTGCATGTTTGTAGAGGCGAATGTCGAGCCTCTCGGGACGTAATTTAAATCCACACTTGTAGTTTCACCAGACTACTTTGGCAAATGTTTGCAGTGACGAGCGAAATGCTACACGTCTCAGCTCTGCCAGTAACGGCATCCCATGAATTATTGGATTTCCTTTTTTGCTGTATGAAAATAAGAAATGGAACTATGCGCAGTAACGCATGAATGATGCAGCCGACGTTTTCGCCGCAGCACCTGATCTATCTGAATGTTTGCATTTAGTCCAACATTTTGCGTTGCGTTTTCCCGATTACTCGAATATCGACTGTTCTCTCTCAGTAGCGCCGTTTTAGAATGTCGGCGTGGCAGGTTGGGTGCAAAGAGTGTCTGACTTTGACGGCTTTGACTGCTCTTTGCATCTCGTCTCCTGGCAACAGTCGCATTGGTTTCCTTTAACCACCTGTCACTAACCATAACTTAGTAGTTTAGCTGCCTAAGCTACGTTACCAAATAGCAACCATACAGGTGGTAGATCAGACATTTCCCGTAGGGGCTGTTTAAGTGTGAGGACATGGAAAGACAAACCTACAAATAATCAAGTCAACTTTAACATCCTCTGATTTGTCTTTCTCCTCCTCCCTCCTCTTTTCTTTCCTGGGCCCTTGCGCCATCCCACCTATCCTTTAGTTATTTGACACTGCAGGAGACGCCAGGCATTCAGGGCATTCTTTGTCCCATGAGAAAGGAGGAGGGAGTGAGGC
>JAVQJF010110659.1:0-54147 GCA_036023855.1 Gadopsis marmoratus | reverse complement strand
GTATTTCCTGGTGAAGGTTCTGGACACGAATCCGTGCTCGTCCTTCCGCTCCTCATGCTTGCCTACAGACACAGACAACATATTATACTTTGTGGCACTGATCTGAAAGATACATTCACATTAAGGAGTTTTAACTAAAATAATGTGTTATGGTACACCAAGTCTGCAAGATGACATCTTGTATGTATTTGTAAATGTAATATTAATAGAAATCAAAGCAATAACTATTATTCTAACTATCTATAACTTGCTTAAAATAAAGTTTGCAGTTTAGATTCAGTATTTTGAAGATTCTCAACATGCAGGTGATGTCCAACTGGCCTTGTTTGTTTTGTCTTGTCATAACAGTAAAAGCACAGATTGTCACTAACATCATTAAATGTGGCTCAGTTCAAGTATGCCACAAAAAGCCTGCCAGCCTGCACAATAGCAGGACCCTGTAACTGGTACACCTAAATGGAATGCAGCCACAGAAAGCATTTAAAGTACATAACAGCTATGCTTGAGGCGTAGCGGCGACAACTGGGTGGGGTCAGCGTAAAGGGTGGGGTCAGGTCGAGCACCTCAGAAGACAACTGGTTGGTGGTAGGGATAAGGCTTTGTTCTGATTTAGGTTATATACCTCACAGTGAAGTCACAGCGCCTGGCCAAGAAATGTATTAGTGCTATACTGTGAAGCCTCTTAGTAACATGTGACTTTGCAATCAGTACAATGACTGTTTGGAGTTTGTGGAGGCTTTGTGGTGGTATTTGTTTAGCTCTTACAGCTCCAACCCCTGTAGCCACAGAAGACCCTCACCACTCTCAGTCAGCTCCTGTCACTCTCTCATCGGCACTAAGATGCCTGGCTGTGCTGTTGAAACGCCGCCATTCATACTGGCTCTAAATACAGTAATATGTTTGTTATGACAACGAGTCATGGTTGCTGTCCTCATGGAGCTGTCCCCTTTTCAACAGGATGACACTTCTAGTGTGTGTGTGTGTGTTGCTGGGCCACTTTTTCAACTAGCACATGAAGGGTCATTACATCAGTGGAGGAATGAGAATAGGGCTGTGGCATAAAGAGGCTGCACTTTGGTTTGTGTACAAAACGGTTGGCTAAAGCCAGTGGTATCATCTTTAAACACATCATCCTTGTTCTCGGGTGACATATGAGATACGTGAGGTGGCAAATTCCATTTGGATCCTGTGCTTTGTTTATCCATGCCCAGTCACTCAGCTGTGGGATATTGGTCAGAGTCAAGCCCTGGACCCTGGACCTGGACAAGATCCAGCAGTCCTTTTAAAGTAGCAGACTCACTTGGGTCGTCACAGCTAAACCCCCTACTCTACGAGCGTGATTCTCTGTGAAATGGCAGACAGAGAGGCTGACACTGCCTCAGAAAAAAGGGAGCTCAAGGCTTTGCAGAGCTAAGCTATTATATGATCCATTCCACACACATTTCTTCAGGTTTGCCCATTTTGCTTTGGTCCTTCACAAGCAGGGATGGACAATGAAAGCATTTCATGGCAAGAAGAGAAACTGGCTGTGCAATACAATACCGTGTTCATCTGTGAGCTGCTGTAAAAGTCGACTCCCACATGTTGAATTGTGTGTTGTTTTGCATCTCGCAGTATGCAGCCAAAAGCCCCCGCCCTCAGTGCATTGTCTCAAGATATTATGTAACTCTGCAGCAATGCATCTGCCTTATGCTCGACCTAGCAAAAAGGTTTCCTGCCTTTTTATCTGTCTTTTTTTCAGTTCTGTAGCAGTTTCTCTTATACAGGGAAAAGACAAACCCAAGCGCACCAAGTGAGACAGTCTGTTACCTCCCTGCCAATGCTTCTCTGCTGTAGATGAGCACATTTTTTGGAGTTATTACTTTGCTGTTAGATTGAGGGCTCCAATCAAAGACGGGCTCTTCCTGACAGGAAATTACCTTCAACACCTCAGGTTTTTATTCTATGAGGTTATGACAATGCTGTGCACCTTGAATCAGCATGCAGTAGGTAACAGGACCGTACAAACAGGGGATCAGTGAAGGAAGGATGAGTGCTCACCAGTGATTTCCACTACGCCATCCTTGGTCTTCACCACCAGCTCCTCAGGTGAGAAGTGGTTGACATCCAGGGACACCTTCCAGTTGTCTTGGGTCTGCTTGATCTCTGACATGCCGCTGCTCACCTGGCGGGACAGGGCACGAGCCTGCTGGGCCATCATGGCGCCTGGGTACATCATGGGTGTGTGGGGCATCATGGGGGTGGGAGCCATCATGGAGCCCATGTCCGGGGCCAGGATGGAGGGCCGCAGGTAACCTGGCCAGTGGGTGCTGGGGAATATGGCAAAGTCCTCGGGCAGGGCCGGCATGCCGAAGGCCTGGTCGAAAATGCGGCTGTTCTGGTGCCAGTCTCGGAATGGGTCCCAGCTCGGGGTGCGGAGCAGGGTGAAAGGAATACGTCTCTCTGTCATGGCTGCTGTGTTTAGGCGGCAGAGGGGTGTTGCTGTAGCGGAGAGCTGCTGGCTGCAGATGAAGAACCTTTTGGCCTCTTCGAAAGTGTTTTCCCAACGTGCTGTCTGCCTCTCAGCTGAGAGCTTTTATACACACTGACACCACCCCTGTCAGCAGAGCCCTCCCTTCTGACCCAAGCCCCCTCCCTCCCAGCTCACACCCTCAACATGTTTTAGGAAAGTACTAGAATTTCTATTTGTGGCAGACGTAGCATTCGAATGGAATCCAACAGGAAGGCCCTCCCCAATAGCAGCTGCCTAGTGCACTGTTGAACCTGCCTCCCTCCTGTCATGTGTAATACCCCCCCCCCACACACCTCTCTCTCTGGATGACCCAAAGAGCCAGAAGAATCTGGGAGGCTCCTGGGAAGTCAACCGGGCCTGCTGAGCACATACACTCTGACTGCGATAAGTCTAACATGCTATTTCTACAGTGGTCTGTATGCCACGCTATTACCAGCCTCATGGAAAATACACAGCGGAATGTCAGTTTGTGACATGGACACACACAAAATGTTATAAATGTTGGTGTGATATTACTTAGCCAAATTTAAATACTCATCCTCAGGTCGCAAATAATGACACAAGGAGGATGCAGCGCGGTGAGACAAACTATATCACACATAATCCACATTATTCAGCTTCACAATTGGCTGTCATCAGATCGGTGTCAGTGACGTTCTCCGCAACACCCCATGATATTAACATCTCAAACAGGGAATTAATAAGCTGTGGTTTCTCAATGCCACTGACAGCCTGACAGACTGTTATTGCCACTTGTGTGCTTTTATTGCACGTCACAGATGTGTTCCTACCAACCAGAGTGGCCCGTTTGAATACAATACATTTCTTTGCTCAAGACTTTAATGTGATGTTTCTTTTTTGTCATTTTGTTATGTTATGCATTCTTGTGTGTTAGGTGTGAAAGAAATATGATGGTAAATTTCCTAAAAACTCTCACATATAGTGAAGGCGATAGTAGCCTGTAGGAGAAGCTAGCGCTACGAAACCATGTGAAACAGAATATAATTTATTCTCTGGAATCAAACTGAAAACACAAACATGGCTTGCGTTGAGAGCGCCACTGTTTGATTTTAGTGACTTATGTGTGCTGAAACACATTTCGCAGTATTTTTTTTAACTCCTTCCTGCTTAGGATCAAATGGTAAGGGCACTGTCACTTTATTGGCAAACACAACGTGACCTAATGTTTAAGTTGGATTCTCTTTCCATAAAATGCTATTGTTAGTTAAAAAACTACATCTGCCCAGTAACACTTGGAACATTTCACTCTTTGTGTGGCATTCTTGGATTTTTATTTCACTTATAGCAGATTTTCACACAGAACATGCAGTTGTCATTGTTAGTGAAAATGAGGTAAATTAACTGTAAAAAGAAAGGCCTATTTGCTTTATGTAATTTTGTGGCAGAAAAGGAAATTAGCTTCTCACTTACGGGGAAGGAAACGAAGTGATTCATCTCATGCCTGGGGAGCCTACTCTCTTCCCATTGGCTCAGACATGAGGTCACTCAATCTTATTTTTTTGTATTTACTCTTGGGGGATTTAGTTCTACTGAAACTAATATAATCTTGCAGGTTTACAGTATATCACAGCAGAAGTGTATGGTGTCCTGGTTTGTCTGGAGATCGCAATAGTTTGGTTGTGCTGGAGAACATTCTAGCATGAGTATCAGGTACTGGAAGGTTCTCATCAGTGCCATCTGCAGGATAAATATATGCACAGCGCATGCATGTCATGTCTGTGCCCCGGAGGTTAGTAACAAAAAGAACACCATGAGAGAATAATTATTTCCCCATTTGTTTCTGTTTATTGTCAGTTATAATAACATGTACACTATAAAGAATGACTTGAAGAACCAAAGGGGCAATGCTATACGTAGAGTAAATGAACAGGTTCGCAGAGTATCATAGTTGGGTTGCGTCTGGTTACACTGGGAATGCAACACTGTGCGAGTGACATGAGACTGGATGAATGGTAAGGAAGACTTAGGGTGATCCCTGATTGCATCGCCAGTCTGTTTACCATACTACTGTAGCTCTAGACAGAGGAGGCATTACAGAGCCTGCTGTCTCTCTGCTATGCTAGTTTACATCACATACATTGTCTTCCTACCTGAAGCTGGTAACCAGGGGACCTCTGACAGAAACACCCATTATACAAGGGATTAGAGTATGTGGTGGCATCCCCTCCACACAGGGAGATGTGTTGGTTCAGTTTGAGGCTGATACCTCGCGCCTCAATACGGGCAGAGCCACAATGGCTTGCATTAAAATGAACCATTACAATATGCCGGGATGCCGCAGTGGTAGCGATAGTAAGTCTTTGTCACAATAAAAGACAGATTTTGCATGTAACATGGACATATACAGAACATTTCCAGATGGTATACTTTTGCAGGAATCGCATCTTCAAAGCACGATCCAACTGCTTTGCAGCTCACCTGTTAAGCTCAACCTGATAAATAACTTAAATTAATAAATAACCCAATAAATAAAGAAATAAATACAGTAGAATTATAAATAGCTGTGGTCAACACGAAAGTGTGCATGGAGACATTTTGCAGACAGTTTTCCTGTACAGTACCATACAGCAGCCTGAAGTGCAGGCTACAGTGGTGTACACATAAATAACTACCTCACTGGTCATCGCAGTGGACGTACACACACACTCTCTCTCACACACACACACACACACACACACACACACACGCACACACACACATTCTCTCTCTCACACACACACAAAATCAGGATTAGCAGAGTCAACATAATAATTTAAACAGGGAAGAGAGTAAAAGTACATAATACATAGTTTTCCCTCGCTTCATGTTCACCTCTGTATGCAGGTGGCTGACATACTGTCTATGTCGGAGGGGAGCACAGATGCACCCTGGCACCTTTCATGTGGGCCAGGCACTCTGCTTCGAGCAGCAAGTCTCTCCTGATGCATCATGCTAAACAAACCTGCTCAAACTAGATGGAATATACAGTGCATAGTTTACAAAGCCAGAAGTTAAGAGTTTACATCTATACAGACAAACCTATACAATACAATTTCTATCATTAAAAAAAGTTCAGTTTCTTTTTTGCTTCCTATTTCACCCGCCGGCTTCTCTTTTGTTCAGACTTTTGTTGATCTCTGTGCTTCGATGAAAAGGAAGTCTTTGGGGAGATGAGTACATGATGAGGGGAGAAAAAAAAAGTCTGATTTTCTGAAATGTACAGTAAGCCGTTGTCCTCTTTCTGTCTTCTACTCAGCTCCCATTGTTAGCATACTGTATATATATATATATTTATATAGATATAGTTTTTAATGAATTCATTTTTGGTTACTTTGTGGAAGAAGAGAATGAAAGTGCTAACATACAGCAAGATTTGTTCTTTCGGACTCTACCAAATTAATTTTTGACATGTGGTAACCCATTTCCATTAATACCATTTATATGTGAAGACATGTGACAGTGACAGCCAATTTCATAGTAATTTGCTGTATCAAAATACACTTCTCCTCTTTGATCCAGGCTCTGACTTAGAGAGAGATAATGGTCTAGGTTCGAGGGCCCAGGACTGAACAGCAGTGTGGGCACTGCGGAGGGCTTGTTAAGGATACATCATGACTGACCCGGTGTCCAGTACATGTAACAGGACTTCTCCTCTGTTTGTTTTTGTCTCCCTTCTGTGCTGCCTGCTGTGCTCAGATGCCGGGGCTGTCGTAGCTGCTGCGGCTGTAGTAACTGTGGTGGCTGCGGGAGCGACTCCTGCTGCGGCTCCAGCTCCGGCTCTGGCTGCGGCTCCGACTCCAGCTGCGGCTCCTGCTGTGGCTCCGGTTGTGGCTTCGGCTGCGGCTGTAGCTGCTGTAGCTGCGGCTACGGCTGCGGCTGGACCGCGACGGGCTGCTGTCGAAGCTGGACGACGAAGGACTGGGCCGGTAGTACGGGATCGGCCGCTTTCGAGCACTGGGGAGAAGAGAGAGATGGGGTAACAGTTTGATGAGTTAGAGTCATGGTCAGTCATTTATCTGTTGGCTGATTAAGACAAGATTTGGTTGGTTGAGAGCAAATCGGTGTTAGATTATGATTTCTGATCAGTGCAGGATCTGAAAGAGAGCAGTTATAAGGGTTAAAAAAGTCAAAGCTGTTCGACCACACACACACACACACACACAAACAGTAAAATTGCACACACATAAGGAGAGAAATGGATGTCGTTAGTTTAAGCTTAAGCTTAGATTGCCTTGTTAATAGTCACCCTGGAAGTGCTTCCTGTAAAGTAATTAGCTGTTAGTTCCCAAAAGAACCTCTTCTTCTCAGTGAAGGCAGAGATAAACGCTATCAAGGTATCCCTGCTGCTGCAAGGTGTGCTTCACCTTGTCATTTCAGCGGCACTGAAGATTACTCAGCCTTAGCTTTTGTCTTCTATATTTGACGTGGGGATCCACAGCCTGTGCAATGGAAGGATTTCCACTTAAATAAACCTTGATAGCATTTTAATCTCTGCAACATTAGTGCATAACCGCAGCGAGGTGTAGCTTTAGAGTTGACGTGAGTGTCATTGTGTCAGTTTCAGGAAGGAGATGGAGGAGCAGTGAGAGGACAGAAAAAAAACAGAGGAGACCAGGTTTACTCAGGGGACCTCTGATGATTTGCTGTTCAGCCAAGCTTCAGGAGTCAGACTAGCCGGATCCTGCTGCACGGCAACTGTTACCAGGGTAACTAGCCTGCAGCAGCTCAGTACGATGGCATCCCGTTGTCTTGGCATCAGGACCTTTAGGACTGGAGTGAAAGATGACAAGCCATGTCAATTTACACTTGTGTGAGAAGTTAGAGAGGTGACATGGAGAGTCTGTTTGTTTGTTTTTACACCACAGAAACACTTTTGACAGAGGAGTTTTTGATTTATGTTTTAAGGACTAACTACAAACTACACTTAAAGTGCAACAAGCCCCAAAGAGGTTCCTATGGGAAACGATCAAATGATAAATAAGAAGTCGGCTCACTATCAAATAGTTCAAATGTAAAAAAGCGTTTATATATGTTAACTGTAATTCAAACATATTTTGAGTTCACCCTCCTTGATATAAATTGATATAAACAGTTGACAGTAAAACACAGTACCACTGAACAGCACCACAAGCTACATCCTGCAGACTGCAGGGATGAATAAAGTACTTCCTCTGCATGTTTTCAGGGTAAAACAACAACAAAAAACATTGAATTTGTTTTCATTCAGAGTTCATATTCGCCAACGTTAAACATGAGCATCAGTCTAAGATAAGGCAGTAAATAACAGTCCTGCTCTTGCAGTCTATGTCGCATGTCTCTCTTATTGCCTTAACAATGCAGAGATTTGCATAACATTTGCAGTATTTTCTGTTTTTATTTGTTTTGGTTTAAGTGCTATGCGTTATTAGCTAGATTGATATAAATGTATAAAAGTAGGACATCCGGAGAATCCTAAACAAGTCATGCATTTGTGCCTCCAGGTTTTCATTTCCACTTTACACAAAGGATTTTTTACACAAAGTTGTGAGTTAGAGCAGCAACGAATCCCCTCATTTTGTTCCTGTTACTTGTAATTGCTAGATTTTGAAGCCATAAAAGAACAACTGTTGCCCCAGATTGAGTGCAGTGCTGTGAAATTATGGGACATAACATCCATTAAAGTGTGTCATGTTTAAGTGCCGTTACTTCCAGTCATGAAAGTAAAATTCAAAACTCAAACCATCTCATAAGGATGCCTGTATTACTCTGGTGCTCTGCTGTAGGAAAGTCAACATAATAAGTTGTGATCACATGACCAAATGGAAATCTTACACCGGAGCAAGGGAGGACTCGCACACAGAGATCAAAAAAGAAATTCAGTCCGGAGTCTGGATTTTAAATATTTCTATTTGATACACTACAGGGCTGTACAGTCAGTGAAAAAGAAAAAAATATGTGCAAGGGTGCAAAGGTTTCAGAAGGAGGCATTCATGAACATAGTGATATAAATACATGCAGTCAGCTTGTGGCAATGGGATCCACTGGTACTTAAAAAGGTCAACAGTTTTACCAGCTTTGTGCCCAAAAAAGTACAAAATTAAAAAAATACATATTATGCTCTCTGCTTTGTTGTATGTTCCAAATAAGGCCTCCAGTACTTTGGAAAAACAAGGAGATAACTTAGATTCAGAATGAATGAACATAAAAGTGCTGTCTGCTGTGCTGATCCTACATCAGCTGTTGCAAGACACATTTCAGATGGCAACCATTCTATTTCAGATTTGGCATTCTGTGGAACTGACATGAAGATCAAGGTGGATCAAATTTTTCTCCAATATGAATAGAGGTATACATTTTCACTTAAAACGCTACACCTCAGTGGCTTCAAAGAAGAATTACATATGACTTGTTTTCTATCTTGTTTTCTAATGTCTTTCTACACCAGTGGATCCCATTCCCAGTGAACAAGCTGACTGTATGTATTTATATCAGTATGTGTATGAGAATGTGCCAATGCCATGGATCTGTATTCTTCTAATGTGTTTGGACGGACTTGACCTGCTGGCAACTGGCTTCATGCGTGTTTAGGCAAGCCCCCAGATCATTGACTAGGTGCACCTGCAGAGTAACCCATATATAGGGCTATTCATCATGCATGCCTCCTTCTGCACTGAGGAAAGTCCAACATGGACTAAAACATTTGCATTTTTGCATTCTTGCACATATATTTTTCTTTTTCACTGACTGTACAGCCCTGTAATGTATCAAAGTGAAATATTTAAAATGCAGACTCCAGTCCAAATCTCTTTTTTGTCCTCTGTGTGCGAGTCCTCCCTTTCTCCATTGCATCTTTTTCCCTGACTGTCGCACTCGAGAAGAAGACAAGACAAAGGACAGTTTTGTGAGGCGCAGCTCAACCCCTGTGAACCACAAAAGGAAATCTTAAAAGTATCAGGAGGAGGTTCATGATGCTGTACATCTGTGTTACCTGGTGATCCTGCGAGCCTCCATGAAGCTGGGTGAATCTCGTCTCCTTTTGCGAATGGGCGAGTAGCTGCGTGAGCGGCGGCGTGCTCGGCTGTCGGTGTCCGAGCGGTTAGGGCTGTCCCTCTCTCTGCACGACACACAGAACACCATCGGAACAACGACAACAAAAGCACATACAACAAAACTATCAACTGAAAGGTGAAAAGTGTGATAGAGAACGAGGTTATTACCTGGAGTTGTTCTGTCTGTTGTGTGGGGACTTGGCCTTGCTGGGGCCCCCGTCTCTGGAGGCGGAGCGTGAGGATGAACGCCTGCTGCTCCAGGAGCTGCTGCGTTGTCGGAGGTTGGGTTTGCCCCGTGACTCCTCTTTCTTCCTGCCCGACGTGTGTGAGTGGCGTCCTGGAGATGCCGACGGGCTCTGGTGGTGTGCCTGACCCCGACTGGAGCGGTGGTGACGCTTGGAGGAGTGGCCACCTTTTGCCCTGGGGTAATTTGCAATAAAATATAGCAAATGTTTCTCTCTCGGTGGATTAGCTAAAGTGGAAACCTCCAGGAGTCAGAAGAAAATGTAGGGCAGTCCTACAGTGAGAGACAAATGGAAGACTTTGTGCTTACTTTCTCTGATAACGAGAGCTCCTCCCTTTGTGAGGGTGGTTGTGCTGGGAGTGGGCCGAGTCGCTGCTGTGAGCAGGGGAGCGGGAGCTCTTATTCTGGCCTCTCTGACTCCCTCTCCTCCCTGACGTCTGGCTTACGGAGCTCCCTACAGCTGCGTTCCTGCCGTCCACACTGCCAGCCTCTCCTGTTTGGCTCCTGCTGGGGGCGCTGTGGAGCTTGTGCTCTCTCAGCAGAGTGGACTGGATGCTTGCAGAGCTAGCAGTCAGCAGACGGAGCTTCTGTAGAGAAATGATGACCAACAAAGGGAAAAAAAAGAAAGAAAAAAGAAAAAGGACAAAAAAAGCATTAGAGTGTTTTCAGGTTTGTGATTGAGTTCTACGGTGTACTTGCCAAAAGAAGGTAAACATCTAAAAGAAAAAGATCTAGGTTTTCTCCATATGGCTTATAAATAGTCCTCTATGGTGCAGCGCATGCAATACTTGGCATGCAAAACCATAATGAGTTGAAGAAATCATAATCGCAAAAACAAACAAAACAAATAGGAGGAGAAAGAAGGAGAGGGAAAAAAACAAAACTGAACCAAATAAGTTTAAGAGAAGAGGCAGAAAGTACAGAGTTATAGATTTTGTATAGTAGAAAAAGAGGACTTCTTCAGTTTTTTTTTTTTTTTTTAGTAATGGTTAAAAAAATGAAACAAAACAGAAAGAGAAGACAACTTGACGGAACATCACAGAAATGGAAGGAACAAAATAAAGATCACAATTATTGAATCAATCGAATCAGAAAACAAATCGTCAGCTACTCAATTTTCTCTTTCTGGATTTTTTTTTCCTGAAGACAATTGCTGAGATGTGAACAGCGACCCATTTTCTTTGTTTTTTTTTTTAATGGTTACTCTTGTTTAACTCCCTTCTGGTTAACATCCACTTACCAATAAAGTGGTATTCCCTCCTTTAGTAGGTAAGGTATGAAGAAAAGGGAAAAGTGGGGCAACATAAGTGCATCATTAGATTCACAAAATGCAAGAGAAAAAGACACAAAACCCTTCCCTGCCAGTGACTCATGAGACAATGCATGGAAATCAATGGAAAAGAACTCAAAAGCAAAGAGGAAAACCACAATGTGCAGGGAATCCCTCACACAGAGAGTAAATCCTCTGGGCCCAGTCACCATCCTAAACATCAGAGAGCAACTGGCTGGCGAGAGTTTAAGGTATTTTCGTTACCGTTTTCCTCTCCATGTAGTATCCACAGGGCACAGGACACGTTTACAGGTTAACTACCTTAACTTCTACTGGTTTGAATCAGTGTTTGTGCTCATGGGCTCTTTGATACAGGACACTTATAGTTATCACAATAACCAACCCTTTTGTTAGTGCAGTACCGTTAGAGTCGTAAATAGACTCAGTTACCTTGAAGCTAGCAGTTTTCAGAATGACTGTCTTACAGAATCAGGCTGGCAATATTCTGTATTTTAGTTACTGTCAATGAATCCCACAAAAAGACGAAAACCAACAATGAATTGATCCCATCATGATAGCTTGACATAGCTTATTCGTCTGTGCCACGGAGATCCATTGTTATTATTATTATTATTATTGTTACAGACACATCACTGAGCTACACTGTTGCATCATGTTCCTTCATTAGCATGAACATGGGCACTGTAGATTATTTTGAGACAACATACACTCACATAGATGCTGCAAATATTAATTAGAGCACCGAATGTATATTAATCCATGGCTGAAAATAGTCCCCAACAAATACACTATTTACTCTTGTTTGAGTGATGTTTGCAAAAAAAAAAACAAAAAAAAAAACTACAGCACCCAGATGTTTAAGGACATTACTAAGCCTTACCTAGAGCCGCTAGCATGGCTCTATGGATGGCAAGGTCAGTCCGTCAGTCAGCTGGCTGGTCCACTTTTGGTCCAGACTGAACTATCTCAACAGACATGTCATTTTGCACAGACATCCATGTTCCCCAGAGGATAAATCCTACTTATGTGGTGATTCCCTGATCTAGCCCCATCATCAACATTTATTTCTTCTAATACTTGCCTACTAAACTAATGACATTCCCATCAGCCTCAGCAGTACTTTGTGGTGAATAATGAATATTAGCATGCTAATACGCAAAACTAAGACGTGAACATGGTAAACATTAAACCTGCTAAACATAAGCATGTTAGCGTAGTCACTTTGAACATGTTGGCATGCAGACATTAGCATTTAGCTAAAAACGGAATGCTGTGTCTAGCCTCACTGAGCCGCTAGCATAGCTGTAAACTCTTTTTAATTTTTTGTAATAAAACTACATATTTGTGACTAATTTTTATCATCATCTTCAGTAAGGAATGTGTCACAAACACAACAGGAATAGAACAAACTAACACATTGTTGGTTTGGGTCTTTTCAAGGGATTTGTTCATAGCAAGAAAAACAGAGTAAAAGTCAGCCTTATCCTACATACTGTGTGTGGTAGAGGGTGAGTTCAAATATATTCCAAAGCTCTATTTTAAGCAATCAACAAAAATAGAACTTCGATAAGTGATTCAAAAGGAGTTGCGCTGCACAGTTGTACACTGCTCATTGTAAGCAGGTCATAAATAGAGGGCAAATCTCCAAAAGGCATTTTGTAGGAAACCAAAACACAGCTGGCTCTGCTGCATGCATTATCATGTGCTGTCTGAACTGCTCCGTGATCTAATATACAACAAAAGCACTGACTGGCAGAAAGAAGAGCCGTTCTCCATTACAGAGAAGACAACTAAGCGCTATAACAAGAAAACACTGGTGCTTATGACAGTTGTTAGAAACAGTCGTGGAAAATGAAAATGAAAATGGTGAAAATCATAAGATGAATGTACTAATTCACCAACAAACAGAGATGTTGGACAAACAGGAATGCATTCTACCAAAACAGAAAGAAAACAAAAGTGGAGAAAGGAATGGACCTGGAAGATAGAGCAGGATATTGGACTTCAAATTGAAGTTAAGGAGGAAAGAGAAAAACCAGAGCTCTATGTAATCCAATCTTTTAAGAGTCAAATCATAATTGATGAAGTTAAATTAATTTGGTTAAAGACCATTGGTAAATAACAGGAAGAGAGAGGGAGAGAGAGAGAGAGAGAGAGAGAAACATTGACGTCACTCAGGCTAGGGTGCTTGTCACATTCTCATCTGCAGAAAGATCACGTGCGTAGGCAAAGCATTACCTACCTTCCATTTCAATCAGTGACACGTATGCAATATCAACAAAAAAAAGGAAAGAAAGAAAAAGGAGAAAGGAATGTTCTCCGCAGCGAAATGGGAAAAAGACAATGACCTCTTTTAGTATCAAAGCTCCATATTTTGTCCAGAGACCAAGGAGAAATAAACAAACCAAAAAAGTACAAAGGAAATAGAGGGGAGAAAAATAAAATAAAAAATCCAGATGGAATTCAAATCAAACTAAAATTAGAAACAAAGGATGAATCTATAAACTACATGATTTAATTTGTCTTTTTCGCTTGTACAAATGCAGCCATATTTGTATCAAAATGGGGGGAAAGGATAGAGGTAAGCGGATAGAATTAATTGTCATATTAGTGGACATCCATGTAGAGTAGAGTAGCTAGGATGAAGGGAGAGGGAGGAGGAAGGGAGGAGGAAGGGAAGAGGAGGAGGGCATGCAGAGCTGGCAGATGTGAGAGATACGTGGGAAGGAAAATGCCAGGATAAGAGTGAGACGTGAGTCACACATGACACAGACGAACAGGTAGGAGAGGAGGAGGAGGAGGAGGGAGGGTAGAAGAGTGTTGACGGGGCAGTCACTGCTATGATGGACAACTAAAGAGTCAGCACATTTGAAAGGGACCCCAGTCACATTTTGGCCTGGGTCTTCTTCAGTGGCAGCCCTTCTCTACTCTGTACTTTTTGGACGTCAGCCCAGCGTTCTTCCTGGCAATCGTTTTGATTTAATCATCACTGTAAACACAGGTACGGCAAGAGAGCACGAGCCTTAAGGAGCTTTGTCAAATCTGCTGTTTAAACTGTTAGCGTGAGCAGGGAGATAACTCTCAAAATGGCCTGGGTCCCTTTAAAATAACAGTCATGTTAATAAATGTGTGAGTTGTCCTATTTTCAAGAGCCCATGTACTTGTGTTTGAAGTGTTTGAAGACATCCATTAATAATGAGCAAGAGGACGACTAGCCCCGTTTGTTACTGTCTCTTTCACAGCGTAGGAGTCTCGGATGCTTCCCAGAGAAAAGCTTGGGGAAGCGGTGGTGCGCTGCTCTTTGTCCGAGGTGGTGTGTGCTCACCCTTGAAGCCTTTGCTCTTGAAAAAAACCAAAGGCGCAGCATGGAGCCCATTCCACATTCGAAAAACAAATTTGGACAAGGCACACAAAGGTAAGATTTATGCACCTCTGCATCACGTATCCACCTCCGATAAAGAGCACGCACAGCCGTTCCCCTGAGCTTTTCTATGGGTAGCATCCAGGACTGTCTCCCATGCAGTGGATGAGACAGTTCCAAAATGGGGCCAGAGGACGACTACAGGAACACAAACTGAGATGATAGATAGACAACCAGAGCTGCTATACAGAACATTTGCTAAACCACACAACTGCTGCAGTAAAATCAAACTTCACTTAGATCCAGGATCTGTCACACATAACCATTCTCCTGTGCAAACATTTCAGTGTAGGGGATTAAACAAATACTTTTTGGTGGCGATTAACAATAGTGGCAACATCACCTTACGCTACAAAGATGCTGCTTTAACACTGTGAGCCAATTAAATGCTCCGCTTTCACTACATCCCAACGGAATGGCTCAAAAGGACATGATCAAACAGAGCTCCCTTGCCATCCTCCACTGGCCTGAGCTGACAGAGCAGAAACAAATGTCGGGGACAGAAGAGATACTGCCACCTAGGGGCAACATGCACATCGACATGGTAAAGTAAAGCAGTAGAGAGGAGCATGTGTTTAACTCCTGGTGGTTTGACAGGAGCTGTTGGACGCCTGGAGGAGAAGAGGATCTATTCACTGAGCAGAGCATGTGCTTGAGAAGAAAGACAACTGTATGTAAACAGAAGAAACTATTACACATACCCAGTTAACCTACTTGGTCCAGTTCCAAAGCATTTGAGTGCTTTTTATATAAACGAGACAGAAAGATTTGGGAATTTATTCATCGGTAAATACCACTTAAATTGATAAGGGGAAAAAACAGTAATGAATGAAATAAGCAGAGAGAGAGAGCGAGAGAGAGAGAGAGAGAGATCAGATGAGACCTCATAGACATATGCAAGCTGGAGTAGAAAATAGAAGACATCAGCTCTCTAGATTGAGTGTTTACAGGGTGTTTGCAGCCCATTTAGATGCTTAATCAGAAGAGGAAGATTATTTCACAAGTGATCGCTTTGGTCTAAGCGATGTCTCTCGTTTTATTCCAACATAATGCTATCACCCTACTGTAGCTCTAATGATCCATTTACAGTATGGAAGAGCAAGGTTTTTTTCCATAATAGCAAAAAGTGATTTAAAACGCATCACAGGCGGTGTCTTTTAGATAAGAGACTTTCCAGTCAGGTTCTTTTCAAAGGAGCCACAACAAAAAAGGAGCAGTTCCAAATTGAACAGGTAGAGAAGTGTAACTGATTTATAACACTTTAGGCTTTAGGAGCCTATTGTGGACAGTCTGAAGTGCTGTATTTTATTTTAAGAACAGAGTTGTAATGCCTTTATTACCTAAAGGGTCCACCCTGTGGCATCATGTGGATTCAGTTGTGGCACACCACACGGCTTAAAGATTTAAAATGCCTAAATAAAAACAAATCAAACAAAGAAATAAAGTGAAATGCAACACACTTTGTTAAATGCATTTCCCTTTAATTTGTGCATTAACTGTGACGTAATCAACTACTATTTAGCTTTTACTATTGACTGTACATGTAGTTACATTAGTGTCCCTGCAGCCTTCTAGCCTACAGAAAACAGATTCAGTGTGAAATGTCTGTCTGTCACGGCTGCCATCAGCTTTTACCAGCAACGAACCAAGCAAAGGTCCACCCATGGCTCTGCCCCGAGCTGTGATTGTTTTTCGCTTGGGCTCCATTTCACAAAGGAAGAAGCTCCCTTCCACCTCCTCATGAAAACTAAAGAGACTGCGTTGCATTTAGTATTGGCAAGTCTATGCGGCCCTCTGCTCAAATGCAAAGGCACAGTGAATTGGAAAACATATATATATACAAAAATAAAGAAATCCAATTTGAATATTTCTATATAAAAATCCCTCTCTGATCTCTTCCTGTAAAATGTAAAATATATGTGATGACTCGTCTTGTACCTGGGGGCGGTTTCATAAATGTATCCAATCAATGTGATTTGGGGAGATAAGCTAACCCCGCCCATCATATAAACCTGCACTTGACCTTTTGCTTCTGGGTAGCTAGCCGAGCAATAATTTAGTAGGAAGTGTGTGTTTGGATTTCAGCTGGCAAAAAATGTGTTTACATTTCCAAAGAAGTTTAGTTCCATTAGTTTAACCTTCATCTTGCTGCTCCTTATCTGTGTGTGTGGAGGCCAGGTAGCCGCCACAGCTCCGTATCTGTATTCGTCACGCCCACTGTTGAGCAATGAAATCTGTAGGATTTCATTTAAATCCCTCTCATAAACCCCACCCACATGTTCTGTTTCAGGCGGACATACGTCACATTGGAGTTTGATTTTTTTTTATTTCGGCATTTTAATTCTTCAAAACAGCTGATACCTGGAATGGCGAGTTGCACCTTGTAATAATTAATTTTTGCATGCTTGGATCAATGCTTTCCATATATAAGTGGATTAGTCGCGTCAAGGAGGAATCCCAGATTGTCCTCACTTTAAAGCACCATCAGATGTCTGATAGTGACTAATTTAGACTTTATCTGCAGTAAAACTTTGAAGTTCTTATTCCTGATAGACACATTTTTTCTTAGATATTTCTTCACGGACATGGACCTTAGGAAGCAAATGTTTAAAGTAGTCATACCTGTCCCTGGCTCAACTTTTTTATATTTGTCTTATGCCTTAGCAGGCACCTGGAAGAAACAGCACATCTTCTTTGGAAACATTGTGTGCCATTCCGGCTCATATTTCCATGCGAGGAGCGGTATGCTAATGTTGTACTTAGAATCCGACTCAGAGGATGTGTGCTGAACTGAAACACTAGAACCTTACTGCTCTTTGCTCCCTCCCTCCGTTACCGGAAAAGAACAAGAACAAACAAAGAAATAAAGATGGCACAGGAGTCAAAGAGAGCCAGAAACAAAGTAGCAGGAGCGTCAAATTTTACACAGGACAGGAGTGTCTTTTACACGTCAAAAATAATAATATTAATAATAAAAACTGGCCTAAAGCCTGATAAAAGAATGAAATAAAATATTTCAATATCAAAAGAGATGAGAATTCATGTCAACCAACACAAAAGAGCAAGATAAAACTCATTTGTCAGACTGTGGTAGGTACCGTTGGAGTGGGTGGAGGGAGGGTGGGGGTGTGGAAGTAAAATAGAGGAGATTACATACATCGTGCCCTTTCTCGCCCTCGGCGTGGTGGAGTCTGCCGGCCCTGCCGTTGCGGCTTCGCTGGGTGTGGTCCCCGTTGTGCCACGTCGCGGGAGTGTTGGGGCCCGGGGACAGCGGGGTGCCGGATGCCTTTTGTCCGTCCATCTTGTGCTTGGAGTTCAGTCTAGAAGAGCACAGAAACACACTAGGTTAAAGCACAGCCACCAAATATCAATGGAACAACACTAAAAACTGATTTCTGAATTTTGTTGACCTCGATCAGGGCCCATTTAGTGCTAAAGTGAATTTTTGGACATAAGCAACAGATAAAAGTAAAAGTTCTTTGTCTTTGAATTTTGTTTGACTTAAAATACAATCAGTTGAAGAGAGCGATAGTAGGTATAGACAAGTTTGAAAATGAAACTAATCTGGGGGTGTGGAGAAGGGAGCAAACCAGACCTCTGTAGCCAGTTCCGCATCTCTGCTTGAGGGTAGCAGCTCGAGGCAACATTAGCTGTGATTAGCAAAACACACCTGAATCTCCGACCGAACTGTTGGCAGTGTAGTTGCCGATGATATTTTTTTCATCACACTCGATATGAGTGCAGAGTGAGCTATCACAGCAATTTAGTGGGGGTTATTATGAGACATGCAGAGGAGCCCCGTTTGTATCCTAATCTATCCCCAGAGGACCGAGAGAAAATGAGAGAGACCGACAGTCACCAGGGCGACTGCTCGACAGTCAGTGGAGCGATACCAGTGTACGTGTTTATACATGTGTCTGTGTTGAAGAGTGTACCTGGTGGGAGATTTGGAGGTGCTCCGAGTGGAGGACAAGGAGGCGCTACGGGAGCTACAGCAGCTGCCTTGACGCTGTGAACTCCTACTGGGGGTCTCACCAGGGGACCTGATCGACAACAAATGGACGACCACACCACACACAAGCACACATATGCATACATAAAGCCATGTATACATACACATACACCACAGGGGGACACACGCCACAGCTAGCTCAGCAGTCTATCTTGTCATATGTAAAACAGTTCATGCACTGCCAAACGCTTTCAATATATATTATAATCAAGACAGGGTGCAATGTATGGCATGGAAAATGTGTTGAATGCATACGTAATGCTTAGAAGATGCACACACGCGTTAACGTTCTCTGGGAGTCCAAGTCTGAGATAATGTGTGTGAGATACCAATATAAATTTATGAGAGCCTGAATGTGATTACAATTGTACCCATTGTTGAAGACTGAGACTATTGTTCACTGTTTGCTTTACTGAGTGCAGAGGACAAATTGTGCTTAAGTTATTCTTATACAGTGCATACTGTATACTGCGTGTGCATCAAGTTGTACTGATAATGAATGTGAATATACTGACGAAAGCACATTTAGGTTTTTCTGTCAGTGAAACATTAACATGTAAATAGTGCTAGAGTGATTCTATGTGCGTCTCACCTCTTTTTCTGTTTGTTCTTGTCTTTGTGTTTGTTCTTTGGGCTGCCCGATCTGAAACAAATGGTATGTGTAAAATAACGAAGCTGTGTACATTAAAGCATGGGATACATGCACTCCCTTTATAAAAAGCAGACTCAGTCTACCACTCACCCATATGGTTTGCATTGTGTTTTGTTTTGAACAAACAGTAATCAGAGATGACAATAACACACCTTACACAAGAAAACTCATTTGCGACATATTGCTTTGATGCACAATGAACATGAACAATGTTAACAGTGCTGATCATTGTTTTTTTTCTTGTTTCATACACACCTGTATCTCCTCTTTTTCCTGGAGCCAGATGCAGATCTATACAGACAAAAACACCACAATCATTACAAAGATATCGTGACAGCTGCATCACATAATACTCTACTGAATAAGTCATATAAACTATGCTACAGCTGTGGACCAGGGGGCCTGTTTACTGAGGATTCTGGTCAACATATTCAGATGTACCTTTTACCCAGAAAAGGAATTCTGACATCAGTCCAGATGTTCCAGATTTGAGGTGGTTCTGGGAATTACTAAAACCTGCTTCTTGAAATTAATTCTGGGACATTCAAGGTAGTATTGTGGACAAATGCTAGAGGCTGAACCCAAAGTCTAATATGTGCTGTCATACATCATACAGTGTTTTTATTTCCTTTGTTTTGTATTTTCATATTCACCTTCAAAGAATACTGAAACCACACTACTATACAATACACAATACTGCAGTTGACTTCATTTAGCAGCAGCTTATTTACACTGAGTATACAGATAATAACTCATGTACCCAGTAAAATATTTGTGTGCATTTGTTGACAAATGTGCATCAACATATGAAACAAAACAGCATTCTTAATATTACAACCAGACACTGACACACAAAGCAGTGTAAGGCTACAGCTACCAGTCACAGGCTTAGTTTGGTCACAGAATGTGAACATAGTCAGTTACTGTGAACAGCAGGAGGATCATGTATTTGCATGTGCCAACTCCTAAATGGAATATTTAATGATGTGCATGTGATCTCCCGTCATGCTAACCAATCTGAATCACATGCAAACTTTCCCAGCTTGTAATCTACAGGTGCTGGATGTCACGCTTATTTTTTTCTTTTTACTTCTGGCTGTAGAAGATGCTGCTTCCTGTGACAAAGCAGGAATAATAAACTCTGACATTCAGTTTCCCTTTAACCACGTATTGAATGCACAGTAATGATGGGGAGTCTGGCCATTACTCAGTCCTCAGTGTTTGACTGACAGATCACCTCCATATCACTTTCACCCTCATTGCAGTTTCCATGGTGATTAGTCAGACCGGGCTGTGAGAGTTGTTGCTATTTTCCTGAAGAGCCCTACATCTCCTCTGCTATTTTACACACATACAGCATGCAGTGGAGTGGGAGGGAGTGTGTTGATTCACTGAAAGGGAGTAATAAAACTGTCACAGTAATGTATGTGGCTGATATGTGACTCAGAGCTGTGGCCCCCAGTAGCAGCCCCCGTTTCCCCACTGGAGTGATTCAGCCGGGGACTGCTGTATATGAGGTTTAATTCTGGAGAGCTCATTATTCTTTTCTTCTGTCCCATACTCTGGTCACAACTCAATCCCTCACCACACCCCCTACTGCAAGGACCTATATAGTCTATGTGAGACATACTATATGTGGATCCAAATGGGAATGAGTCCAACCTGGACTGTTTTAAAGTGAATTGTATATTACAAATAAGCATCTGTATGAATCTAATCAGGATAGTATCAAAGTAATCTCCCACTCCACTCCAAATGTGCACGTTAAAAGTAGACTAGCATTAAGGGAGGCTGGCTACTCTGGGGAGGAACCCTGCCTCATCTATACATTATTCATATATCAACAGTACCTGCAGTACAGAGCAGCTTTGGTGTGAGGCTGGGAGTGAGGTTTGGGGATGAGGAGTGAGGACAAGGGGGACTCAGATGTGCATGGATGGATGAGAGGTGGGAAACAAGAGCAGGGCAGTGCAGTGATGCTCAGCAATTTGGTGAGAGGGTCATTTTTCTTGTGTTGTGTGCGCCCATACAGCAACACATTTAGCCCCGCTTCCCGAGTCAGGCGGAGAACAAGAGAAATTGGAGGAGGAGAGCACTTGACTTTGCAATTGCTTATTGTCGTTATGATATCCCAAGGCATTGCACAAGTATTTGTTGATGAGCTCTTGCTCTTTCTTCCCTTAGCCTTTCCTCCTTCCTTTCAGTCATTCTCTTCCTCACCTTTCTTTCTTTCCTTCCTTCCTTTTCCTCCTAGTCTCTCCTCCTTTTCTTTATCACTCCCTTTGTCTCCCTATCTTCTAGTCTTTCCTTCGACCCTTCCCTTTTCTTCTTGCCTTTCTTTCACATCCATCGCTGTAAGGGCACCTGTTGACAAACCCTTGGAAAGTCAAAGTTCCTTTCTTGTGATGACATGTCTCCGATGACACTCACACGCAGTGTGTACGCACTCACCTGTCTCGCTTGCGTTTCTTCCCACTCTTTTTCTTCTTCTCTCTGTGAGTGGGTGAGGAGCTGCCAAACCTATTGATGGAGAGAAAAGGGAGACATTTTCATGCCATGACTGCAAAATGAGCCTCAGATTGCTACTAAATTCTGTCTTTTTACTCATCATTGTGTTACATTATATCACACTTGAGAGGGATCATTGTTAGCAAAGGTGTCATCCTGTAGTAGCTCAGGTGATATTTCTCACCAAGACTCTTTGTCCCCCGATCTATTCTTTGCTCTGCCTTTCGCTTCTTACTCTTTCTGCTCTATAGCACCAACATACTTTTTCCTTATCTCTCTCTATCTCTCTCTCTATTTCCTTTGCTGACCTTGTCAAAAGAAAGTGGAAGACCCGACTATGCTTTGCTAATGACTCCATACTGATTTTTTCCGCTCTTCACAAAATAATTGGAATTAAATTTCACAAAACCACAGTGACAAGACTAGAGAAAAACAATAGGGAGAAATGTCGAACCACTTCATCAGTGGAAGCCATTTCCACTTACCGACTCCTTCGGCGGCCAGATTTCTTCTTCTTCCTTTTCTTTGGACGAGGGGATGGCGAGCTGCTTGATTTCCTCTTCACTCTGAATTGGCCATAGAAAGAGAGAACAAGAGGGAGAGCAAGAGCGGGAAAGGCAGAAATAATTTACAAGTGATTGTTATTATAATAATCTTTAGAAATAATACATTTCTGATTATAGTTATTTGCTGCTGTGCCAATAACAAAAAGATAAGTGTATATTTCCAATTAATTTCCTCCATTCATTCTGCCATAACACACAATAGTCACACCATATGTATCTTACAATGGAAACAGGAAATCGCTCAGAGGAAATTACACTTACTACATTATAGTCTTCAAACTGAAATAATAATGAGGGTGAATGCTGCTCCTGGATGGTGGGAGTGCTGCTAGAGGATTTAAAGAGCATTTTATATCCTGAGATCAATTTCATGTTTATGGACATTATCAAAGGAAACACGCAGAGGCCACATGAAGGAGATAATAGGTGGCTGATTTAAGTCACCGCTTAAGGGCTCAGAGCTGGTCAACACAGCACAATTCTATAGTATGTGTGTGTTTGAACATGTGCTTTACCTGTTGTCACTGTGGTACTCATGGTCATAGTCTCCATCTTCATAGGCATCCAATTCAGGGTCCTCTTCGTACCCGTCGGGCTCATAGTGCAGGTGGTTGACCCTGAAAACACAACACTCATCATAAATGTGTTGAGTATGTGTGAGTATTGTGAGTAAGAAGAGTAACAACTCTGTTGATGTATGGCAAGCCCTGGTCAAAACCTATTTCTAAAAGATTCTCATTAGAGACTGACTTAGAGTCTACAGCCATTCTAGCAGCTCTGTGAGGCTTACAAAGACACAGCAGCGTTCTGAGCTACATGCTAACGCCAGCATGCTCACAAAAACAAAGCTAACATGCAAATGTTTAACAGCTATATAGCATTTACCATCTTAGTGTAGCCAAATCTGATTTGTGTCCTAATAATGACATATCTGTCTGAGGTGAAAATGTTTTAAACGTAAACCCATCCCTTAGATTTTTTATCTAACAACAATTTTTACTATTATTACAATTCAAACAGATAGGGACAAGAATGTCTGCACCAAGGTTCATGGCAATGCAAACAGCAGTTGTCGAGACATTTCACTCAAAACCACAAATGTCAACCGGCTGGTGGTGCTGGTGAAAACGTCAGTCATCGCCCAAGTCAATGGGATTCATCCTCTGGGGACAAGAATGTCTGTAGACAATCTCATGTCAGTCCATCAAATTGTTGCCGAGATCGTTCCTTGTCATCCCCAGAGAAACGCTGCTAGCTAAAAATGTTAAGTGAAGTCCTACAATATGAAGCCTACCTAGTGCGTGCCTAAAAAATCCCAAAGAAAAACAAAAAGTCAAGTATATGAAAATGTGATGCTCACACACTAAACCTTTTTGTGACTGTAATCTTCCCTCACCCCGGCAGCAAGAATATCATCATCTCTCTGTCTGTTACAGCTCAGCTTGTGGGATTTATATCGTCCCACTGGTTTCTCACACATATTGTATTGTATATACAGACAGATGGCAGCAGCCTACTCCCTAATCCTCCCTGCCCAGCTACCCCCTTCTCTCTTATGTGGCCTCCTCTGATCCACCTGATCTGGCCTTGCAACTCCATGTGGGCTAAGGAAACCCCCCAAAAAACACACCACTCTCATTATTTTCCCCTCACGCAGTCCTATCTGTCTGACCTTGTTACATCCCAGTATTGTTACAAACCCAGCAGGCTATCTAGTACTTTTTGTACAGAGATGTAGCATATGGAAGTATATGTAGAGGTTATTTGGATTAGAGTGATGATGACAGAGACACAACCTTGATGACTAACCATGCAGCCTCAATTAGTAAGAGACAGATGGAAACAGGCAGGAGTAACAAGATGAAGACAGTGAAGCAACACATGAAGTTGACAAAACAAAGGATAGTGCATCTCTAATAAGGAGATCAAACACACACTATCACAGCAAATTTTAGGTTAGATCAGAAGGGTAGGGTGGTAAAAGTAAGTGTAAAGTGCCTGTAACGAGACTGTGTTGAGGATTTGAACAGGGCACAGGCCTGACAGTTAGTTAGGAGGAGATGAGGCAACAGAGCCCTTAATTGGCTGAGCACCACTGGGCACAGCAGGGATGCAAAGTACCAGCAAAATAATCTCACTTCGCATTGACAGCCTTTCTGTATGCACACATACACAGAAAATGGTCAGAGTTGGAGACACACAAACGGCAACACTCGCACTGATGAATAAACTTGCATAACAAAAATCATGTTAATTCGATCTTGAGCAGCAAAAACAACAGGCTTAGAAAACAGAATCAACTGAGGAGAGAAGTAAACAACTGTAGGCAGTGTGGGTGGGACGCCGTTCACACCAGAATAGGAATTTTAATCTTAACAAAGTTTATTCAGAAAAGGGACACACACACCAAGGGTGTAATTTCCACTGGTTTCTCTACAGTATGGCATGATATTGTGTGGCTCACTTCATATGATTACATAAGGATAGTAGTTTTTGAAAAGTCTTAATTTTTCTGCTTTATCAGCCTTTAACGAACTCTCCCATAAGAACTAGACGAGCTAAACATCATGCCGCGTCAATGGACGAGGGCCCCGGTTAGTTCAGACATGTCTGATAAAAGCAGGACAGGCAGACAGCAGAGATTACAAGAAGAACATTTGACAAAATTACTTGAGAAGAGAGCATTGTAGAGTTTTACGGATGTGGATGAAACCAAGTTAAGATTACGTAAATACCTGCTCTGCCACGCTTGTAAATTTTCATGGGTGTTGCAGTTTTTTCTGTGCTCACAAAGAAGTCGTTATTTAACTTAAAAATCACAAAGTGTACCATTTCTAATAGTAATAGCAAGCACATCTTAGCATATGGACAATAAACCTCAGGAGCATGTTTTATTTCTTCAGAAAGCCAATGAAAGAAATGCTGAATGAGAGGTTGCGTTGAACGTGAACAGAAGCTAGTGGAACACAGGCTAACCTCGACGTGGCGCCATGACATTGGCTCTCTATATGTTTTTCCACATCACTTCTGAAAACAAACCTACGCATGCCCTGTGATTGATTGGCGACCAGTCCAGGGTGTTCCAATGTTCTGGGATCGGCTCCAGCCACCCTCCGCGACCCTTCGAGATAAGTGGTATGGATAACGAATGAATGAAACTATGAGACTTTTACATTTCTTTGTAGTTCTAGAAACACTAAAGGCTACAAAAATCAAAATAATTTGGAAATTAATTTCAAATCTCAATTTGGCCTCTTGACTTTCATTTTAGCCGCCAGTCTTTGTGCCTTTTGCCTGAGACCAGTGTCCCTGTAGTGTCTGGAATTAAGCACACTGCCAAAAAGAGCAATTAACAACAATTGAAACTATCCCATGCTTACTCATTAGCAATAAATAAACTAATTCCCCATCCTGTCTCTAATCTCTTAATTGATGCCATGCTCCAAAATGCCGGGGACGTCTGTCCAGTCTGGTTGTGATCAAGACAGTGTCCCTGTTAAGCAGATGAGGGCGTGTCTCTGTGCTTAATGGTGCCCTGGTGAAGCAAGAGGCTCCCTAATTCAGGCACTGTCCCTGGGACCTGGCAGTGATGGACTATGGCCAAGGCCCTCCTCAGGGTTGCAACATAAAGTAGTGCAGCTCATTCATATCCCCACTGGGCAGCCACTCTGCCACTGAAGGCCCGGATATATTTCTATTGCTGCAGAGAGTTATAGTTTGTTATTCTGGGAGGAGGTAGGTGGAGGTTGGATTCATTACTCCTCAATATGAGGATGGGGGCAAACCTGGTAGCTGCTTTATGGTGGTCATATTAAGATGAAGAATGGACCTGGCTGGAGGTTTAAGCTGAACTGATCAATTCTGTGATCCTGGGGGAAAAACCTTGCATACAGATTAGATATCTGCCCAACAGTCTAATAGTACATACATTTCTGTTCAAATGAAATATATATCTAACAGTCCAATTAAATATATATCTGTTTGCTAATGACAGAATGTCAATCTCGGGCATTTAATCAGATATTGAACGGCTATGTGAAGCACAGTGTCAGATTCCCCATTGATTCTGCTCTCATCGGACAGTCTCGGTGTGTACGCCTGAATAGCCCTGGGAGACTTTACACACTGCATTCCTTCTCTCGCTCTGTGTCCCCCTCCATTTTGCAGGAAATCAATGTAGTACATCGGTAAACAGAGTTATGAGCTAGCACATCCATGCTTACTGCTGGCTGTTTATTGCTAGTGTGTAAGAGTATTAAGCTACAGCTGAGGGGCCTAGCCTGTCAATAGTAATAGTCCGTGTGGAAAAGATAGCATCTGAATAAAGCCTCCCAGCTGAGCAAACTCAAACACACTGAAGGCAGCAGTATATTTGAGGTCATGATGGACCTATCATTTAGCAAATGTACATATCTATGTCTATCATTTATAGCTACATCCCTTTTTGCTTGCAGTTGTTAGGCATCAGTTTGTACCTAAGGTACGATGAGATGAGCTGCTACTGGTCACAGAATAACGTTAAAATATGTGCGGTTCTTTCTTCTTTCTTATACATGTGTAACACCATGAACATCATTTCATAAAAACTTCACACCACTTAATTATATTTGTTTTTAGTTTCCTTTTTCAGTGACTAAAGCCGACTTTGATCATGCATGTCCCATACATTTGCAATACCCTCAAATTTCAATTAAAATATCTAATTTCAGTGCAGATTAAACAAGACTAAGAGTGTGAGGCTGAGCTGAGTCACAGTGGTGTTTTGAGTTAAATAAACATCAGCACACCAACATGCTCAAAAATAATTTCAAATGCTGACGTTTGGCAGATATTATGTTTACCATTTTCACCAACTTAATTTAGCATATTAGCATGCTAACATTTGCTAATTAGCACTATACACAATTACAGCTGAGGCTGATGGGAATGTCATTTGTTTTGCAGGTGTTAAGGCCATAAACCAAAGAAAAAATGAAATTATTACTTCATGGTGGTGCTAGAAAAAAAAAAAGTCAGAGGAAAACTGACTGATTACAAGTTTGAAGACACCTGTGATGCTTATTACAGGACACACCTTAGTTTAACATGTCCCTATGGTCAAATTATTTTCAATCTTTTCTATGGGTACCATCATTTTTGTCCAGGCCAGTTTCATTAGTTTTTCTAAAAAAATTATTCTGTTGAACCACAATTCAAAAGCAATATCTGATTTTCATTAGTTGATTTTCAGTAATTTTTTATTTATTATTACTTTTGTCAGTTTCAAGTTATTTCACTGACCATTGTGGGTTTCTTTCTTTAACGGGAAGGGTAACAACAAATTTCTCCATGTATGTACAAAATTTCATGGCAATCCATCCAATGGTGCCCTGAGATAACTTTGTTATGATATGGAGCTATATAAATAAAACTGATGTATTTCAGTCTGGACCAAAGTCATGGACTGACCAACTGAAACACAACATTGCCCTAGAGCCATGCTGAAAAGTAAACAAACCAACAAGGATGCTAGTTTTAGAGACAGAGAGGGCCGTGACCCAACCTCCCTATAATGTGAGATGAGTAGCACATATAGTATGTGCATACTGTTGACTGTTTACCACGGTGACTTAAGCCTTTGTGGGGCCACATTAACTGATGGGAGGGTCCCCTACCATATTACCTATTAATGTAGTCAGCCAGTTAGCACCTATAGCACAGTTTTGCCCGGGGGTCAACCCATGGGCTGATTAAGACATGCTTCAGATTTAGGCACGTAACATGTTGGGCTGAAGGGTGTGGATAACTTCAAAAAGAGGTTCTGGAGAGTTCTGTGTGTGTGTGGGCCTGGGTGAGTGTATGAGGAGGAGTGGGGGGGATAACAACCCTGCAAATTACAACCATCTTCAATTTTCCACATCAAGGCATTTCTGGAGAGGGCAAGTTGCAGAATTTGAGGCAAGCTCTGACATCCCAAATTGACACTACTCAAAAGTGCCCTTGAGAGTGAACTACTGCGACAAGCAAAACAAACAAAGCTTTCTGTATCTTCAAACTTTACTTTCTCTGTGCCACAGATGTTTATTATACTCATATTATTATTATTATAATACATAAACTCCCTCCCACTGCCTCCCTCGTTTCAGTGTGTTGGGGTTCAATGTCAGACACCGGCTGAGGTGCAGAGGAGGGAGAATCATTAGTCTAGTCTGCGAGACAGGAAGCATCAGCGTCATTACCAGTCATTAGTTCGCAGACAGCGGGTCACGTCGCCACCACCACACTGCCTCGCTCAGTCATTCACACGTACGTTATGATGGAGTGACGCCTACATCCTGCTGTGCTATTTCTCATGTTTTTGATGGCTGAAGCTTTGGCCTTTGTGCCTGTGTCTTTCTGTGATCCGGATGAAAACATGCAATTATTTATTTTGATTCCTTTAATTCCCATCTATGCTCGCCTCAGATGAGATGCTCGCCCTCTTGTCTCGCGCTCAAAGCTAGAGCGAGGCTTAACGCTAAACAAATTGACAATTATCATGCCAATCTTCGCCTCATTGGCTTCCAGCAGGGTTTAGAATAGACTTTAAAATGCTAGTGATTATTTTCAGAGCACAGGGGTTTAACCATTCCCTGTGTATTTAGAGAGGGGCATTATCAGTCAAAAGCCAAGGATTCAAATTAAAATTTATTGCACTTTTGCAATTACAGTCCATATTTGTTGGAACCGACTGCCTTAAGGCATTACTAGACTGGCAGGTCATTTCTCATAACCTCTTTTAAAATCAATTTCTGCTTGCATTTTATATTTCTGGCTGTCTAGTTTTATTAGATTAATTTACTATAAAGCATTTGTATTTATTTTGTAATTAATTTATCATCAAGGATACAAAACTCTTTGGGTTTTCTAATAAATTAGCTGGAAAAACAGTTGTGGTAAAGTGCAGCAAGTAGAGGAAGAAAATGGACCAAAATGAGGTGAGGTGAATATCTATGCATGCACACTAAGGGTGGAAACAAACACATTATGCAGATATGCACAGATAAGTTGCTCTGAATAAAAATGTTTTGCACTAATGTGCAACAATAATATTGAGTATACATCTGAATATCAGTGGTGGAAACTAACAAGTACAATTTGGAGGTATTTTATACTTTACTTGATACTTCTATTCCACTACATTTCAGAGGCAAATACTGTACCTTTCAGCTTTAGATTAATAATACAAAATATAATCGGCAACTATATGATCATGCATTATTAGAGGGTGAGATAAGACTTTATTGATCCCGGTGGGAAACTCAAAGTCTACTCAGCAGAATATAAAGTAATCCAAAGTAGCCCCACCTTTACCAGCAGCAACATTAAATGCATCATGCATCAATAATTCCAATAATATAAACTACACTGTTCTTCATAATGAGCACTTTTACTTTTGTACTTTAAGCAAAATTATGAATGCAGGACTTTTACTTGTAATACTGTGGTATTGCTATCTGAGTACTTCTTCCACAATACAAATACAAACACAGATATGTTTGTGACCTGAATCCAACCCTAACGCACACAACACAGACATTAAACCAGATGCACGGTAACTTACGCTGGTTGTGTGTGTGGGCCCTCTCTGGTGATGACGCCCTCCTTGTCCATCAGCATTTGTCTGAATGTGCTCACTTTCTGTCGAATCTCTTCTTCTGTGTACCTGCAGATGGACATGAAGACACAACAGATAGTAGAGGCACACACACAGAGATTCATCAGTAATCCGTAGTTTTGAGTACTCTGCTGTGAGTGAATTCTTAGTGTTAACCAGAGAATAAGTGAAGATCTATGAATATACTGCAAACTGAAGCAGCAGCTTTTAACAGCGCTGAATGCAGCAGGGGCACTGGCGAAGCTAATTGTCATCTGTCATAACTGCCAGATGCCCATGTAGGAGTCATGTCATCCCCCACTATCACACAGTCCAAGTCTGAACAAAGGGCAAAGACCGTCTTCTAACCGTGTCCTAATCAAAAGTGACACTCAGCCGAATGATGTATATTCGGATGACTCACTGTCAACCTCTCCCGACCACGGCGGGTTCCTTGTTCAGGACCGGTCTGCATGTCATGTTTTATTCTGCAAGCAAAGTGATATAACTCACTGAGTTGAGAGCAACTCTGGGGCAGTGTGAGGAGCTTTCAGCAAGCTGACAGACAGAAAACAGACCGCTGCAGTGGAACATGAAAGAAACGTAGATTTGTATTCATATTTTCTAATTGAGAATATATGGCCTTTTCCATTTCAGGTATACTGTGGCTGTCAGTGGGTGCAACAGAAGAGCATCAAAATGCTCAGTTAAACTACAATTTAATTGTGATCTTATTTGGTAAAGTAGATAATAAACAAATCAAACACTCCTAAAAGATTTCATGCATACAGCTTTGGGCTACATTCTCCCAGTGTGTGAACAACACAAGTAAGGTCCTCTGACCACAAGCCTGCTACTGTAAGACTGCACCACTGGCAGCCCTGGCAGGGAGACTGTAATAATTCAACTAGCCTGTCGGAACAAGCGTGACAGAGAGAATGAAGTAGCTCTGTCCTGTGCTTTTCTACAGATTCTCATAGAATAGTTATGCATGTCCGTGAACTTGACAGTACATGGTCTCAATGCCCTGTTCACCAAACTGATCTCTGGTGTATCCACGCGGTTCTCCACATTATGCTCTGGCTGTGGTAATGACATGTAATGAACTATAGAGGCAGAGAGACATGAAGGGATAGAAGAGGACGGAGGAAAGAAGGGGAGAGAATTAATAAAGCTGTGAAAGTGTGGCCAGGAGCCAGACGTCACAGAGTTACACCGACTGGAGGCCTCCACCATTAATAGTAGCGTGTGTTCATATCCGATTGAACAATAAGAGCATGTGCAAGAGGTGGTTGGGCTGTAGCAGTCAGACTAATTATTCAATGACCTGCATTCGCAGTAAATCGGGAGGACAAAAAAAAGAATAAAGCCTTAGAACTCATCATCCCAACATACTGATATGTGATATTTGCTCATTTGGTAAGAGAACATCTGAAATGTGAGCTCCACTTGCAACAACAAAGTACTGAGGAACTGTCTGTCACTTAGTGCTGAAACATACACTCTTACTTGGCAACAGTTTCTGTTTGACTCTCTTAAAGGAACAGTTCACCATTTTGGGTAGTACACGAATTTGCTCCCTTGCTGAGAGTCGAGATGAGACACCATAGAAGACTGACAGCATTCACTGTCAGACACCATCTGTAAGTTTAATATGAAGCTACAGGAGATGGTTAGCTAAGTTTAGCATAACGACAGGGGGGAAACAGCCATCCTGACTCTCGCCAAAGGTAAAAAAAACAATCAGTGTGTCACGACCGGGTGTGGGTGGAGGAGTGGAGGGACCCAAGCGCACACAGCCAGAAAGCATAATGTTCTTTAATGAAGCCATAACAAAAAGTGAACTTACAAAAGGGGTAAGCCGGTCTTTGAACAGAGGATAATGTCCACACACGGACAGCACACACAGGACCCACTCAGACATCGGCTTTGACGCCACAAGGACACAGAGAACTGAACACACTTAAATACACAGGACACCAACGAGGGGATGGACCACAGGTGAACACAAGGGAACAGGTGAAACCACTTACACAATCAAGGAGACGCGAGGGAAGCCGAGACAGGACACCGACGCAGACACAGGAGACCCAAAGCAATAAACACATGAAACACAGTCCCACACACAGATGGGACATAACACAGTGTTCTTGATGTAGACCTTGTTTTTTGTACGGCAGGCAGATATTTTACTTCGGACAGAGCCAGGCTAGCTGTTCTCCCCCTGCCTTCAGTCTTTATGCTATGCTAAGCTAAAAATAAGAAGTCATGCCCAATAAGGTTCCCTGTAAACAGGAACTGCTACATTAATACCTAATTTAGCTTCCTGCTAATGGTGCCAATTTGCCAAAATGCAAACAAATATAAACAAAAACAAAAAAAAAAACGGGCTCAAGTTGTAGCCCACTGCTAACTCACTGACTCAATGGCAACATTATACTTCCTGTTTATATCCCTGGCTGATGTCTCAAATTTGTCTGAGGGAGCCCCACAATATCAGATTTTGAAAACCCCTACTCTGGAATTAAGATTCCTCTTAGTTGCAATGAAGGGACCTGAACTGCACACTATGAAAAACAGCCCCAGACCATAAAGTAAACAAAAGTAAGTGGTGGCCATACAGTTTATTTGCAGTATTTTTTTCTGTTGAATAGGTGACATGTGAGGGTGCAGGGGAACTGTCCATCACTCAGTGCTGATACATAGACTCACTTGGCAACAGATTCTCTTTCCCTCTCTCAGCTGGAGTTTGTGGCAGTACAAATTCTAAAAAAATGGATCGAAAATTAACCAGAGGCTCATTTCAGGATGGAAATGACATTAGTCTGAGGAGTGTTTGCTTTTCTCAGATTAAATATAGCAGCCAATACCATGCATTCTGAGCTGGGTGCTATCAACGCATCGACAGTGCGGAGAATCAGATTAGGAGAAGTGTGATGGAGAGCTGAAATAGCTGGAAGATGGCCCAACAGAGACGAAGCCAGCCTGGGTCCTGCAGTACAGCAATCTCTCAGCCTAGCAGCTGTCAACTCAGCACAATGGAGGCCACAAACACACCATTTAAAATCATGGCAATCAGCCATCTCCATACGTTAGCTGCTTCCCGATAATGCTACAGTAGTCACCGCATGCTCTCAGCAGTTTGTTGTGGATTGAAAAAGTATGTACAATAAGTAAAAGGGCGAGAAAGCTCAGGAAGGATACTGGCTGGGAAAGTGAATGTGCCCTGGCCAAACAGATGCCAAGGCTTTAGGGCGTTCTCCTTCACATTGTGCAGATGACTATGAGGATGTTAGTGCCTGCAGCTGTCTCTGTTGACGCTCCATCTAAAGCAAGAAAAGAGGGGTCAGAAGCTACAGAATCTCTCTCTCTTCCTCTTTCTGCTCCTCTTCCTCCTCTCTCTGTGTCCTCCCATTGAATGCTCGATTCTGAAGAGCTGCACAGCATCGAAGCATGAAGTAACCAAAGCCAGAGATTGAATGCCCAGCAGTGGTGCTGCTTCAACAAAGAACCTGGGGTTTAGAAATATCGGCCACGAGAATCCCCCACAGCAGCTGAATGCCTGCAGAATCCTGGTGGGCAAATTTCATAAAGAGATAAAAATCTATAGACCAAAGAAGTCTAAAGAGTCCATATTTACAGTCTTTCTTATATGATCGCTGAACGTTAGAGTTGCTCTGAATCAATCTGTGGAAATGGCCACATATTGGATGTTTGTCAGAAGCTATAACGATGAGCACACTGAAACAACACAACTGTCCTCTGCACATTTAATCAGCACTTCGGTCACTCTCAACAAGGCTGGGTAACACTGAATTCAAACTGAGATGAATGTTAAACTGAGCTTGGAACTTTCATATGTGTGTGTGTGCATGTGTGTGTGTGTGTGTGTTCAGAGGCCAGAATTTGCCAAATGAAGCCAGAAGAAAGCCATTTAGCCCAGGCCCGTTGCCTGCAGCATGCAAAGTCCCAGGGATTTGGGGCGGAGACAGACAGCGGACATCGATCAGAGCGAGGGGCTCCCTGCCACCCCAGGAATGAAAAATCACCACGATTAAAGAACTTGATTGGAGTAATTAGACAGCTCCGAGCACCCACAGATTCCACCCATTAACTCAGGATCCTGGAAAATTAATAGTTGTGGCCCAGAGACCATCCTTACACTGATAGTCATCGATTTGATGAGGACGTGCCTACGTGTGGGGCGTGTGTGTGAAAGTGTGTGTGTACTCCTTCTGACTGCCAGTGGTGTCTCTGCATTTGATGTCTGAAGAGCCTTTTTCCACAAGTCGTCCCCAGGCGCTGCTCTGCACCTACGAAACTCTGCATCCATCAATCTTGCCGCAAAGAGTACAGAGGCAAAGTGATGCCAATGTAGTTAGTAAGATTGAATAGCGCTGGGAGCACGGGAAGGCAAACCCGAACACCCCCACATTTCTATTTCAGGGGCAGAATTAAAACGACCTCCCGAGTGCCAAAGTGAAATTGTTTAATTCTCAGGTGGAGAGGATTTTCAATTGATGCTCTCTACAGTCATAGATTTTCTGGTTAGATAACAAATACTAGATAGACCAGATGGAAAGAGTAACAAAGAAAGAGTACACCTTTCTCTCTATATATAGAGTTGCCCTTTTCACCGCCCCCACAGTGTAAGCAGATCAATGTTTGAAGCAGCACAATCTGCCATTGCCGCTCTCTCTGATTGCTCATCTTCGCTAAGACCTCCTGTAACAATAACATTTGATGCATTTTTGTCTAGCATGGACCTACTAGCCCCCCCCCCCCCCAATGTATAAAATGGGTAATTCTCTGGATGCTTCCCGTCCAGTTTTCAGTCTTATAGAATGCAGGCTTATCATCTTATGACACAAGCTTTGAATTCAGGAAAACCTCCATCAGAGCAGAGATAGTTATTTGCTCTGGCCTTAGAGGCTCTGAGAGCAGCCCTCTTAATAAGATCCTATACTCACATCTCTTGCAATTCAAAAAGTGTCACTACATGTTATTAAAGGAATACCACAGCAGTAGTGGCCCAGATGCAGCAATTTAGCTCCCAACTATGACAAATAACCTCTTTCCTTTCTCAGTTTGAGAAACTGGACTGTTCTGTCTTAACGTTAATTTGCACGTAAGCCCTTTTGTGCATGTAAAATCACAAATTCAGCTATCTGTGTCTTCTGTTGTTTTTTTCCTTGTGCCAGGCTACCAAACAATAATTTTTCAATGCACACATGCACATGATACTTCTGCTAGGTGAAACAGGAGGAGTAATATCTTCTGCCTCTTATTTAAAAAACTCTTAGCGTTGGCGGTATATACAGCTTCATGCATGCATAAGAAAGGCCCCGCACACACGTTGCTACGGGTGGACAATATCATCTGGCTGCCTCTCTGTTTCTAACCTTTGTGTCTGTTATTAGCATGCATTGAGCAGATGCATATATATGGGGTTCTTGTGCTTAAAGGGAGCCGCATATAGACTGCAGATTAGAGTGAGTGAGGCCCTGTGAAGCGAGCTCATTAGAGAGCAGGAAAAAGGCTCACACACCACAGGAGTTCAAATCATGCACAATCATTATGCCTCAATTAGTAGGAAAAACACCCCTGAAAAAGAATCTGGACCCTTGCATGTGGAGCAGCCCTATTCTAGCAGCTATTCTATCATAAGGGAGCCAAACTTAAAGGCAAACCTAAAAGTAGACACTAAGCATTTGTTGAAGTGTTCAGTAAATGAGTGCGTTCTGACGGAAAGACAGGATGTTGTTGATGGTGACGTCGCCTCAAAGAGCTACGCTTACAGATCATGCCTCAAATGGCTCGATGTATGTAACCTCCGGCACATCTAATATACATAAAAGGGCAATGATCCCTGCAGCGGTGGCGCACTGTGAATGGGGGATGCTGTCAGGCCTTGGATAGCTAAATGAACAGACTCCTTTAATTGCTGCGCTCGTCTAATTGGCTCCCAGGGTGAGGCCATCACTCATGACACACTATTTATCCTGGTCTTATCTCTGGAGAAGAGCACGGCTAGATTGGGGGGCTGTGTGTAAAGGGTTGGCAGGGTTAAAGAAGGAGGCAGGCATCCAGTATACCCCCCAGCCTAATCCTTCACTGAGGCCTCAGTCAGGATGGGGACTCAGGGGTGACGTAGAAGATGAGCATGTTGGCTTAAATCCACAACAAATGGAAACAGACTCCAGTCACCATTTTATCTGTGTCTAATGCCTGGCATTGCGCTCCCTCTCTATCCCTGTGTTTCATCCCCCGCTCTATCCCTTAATCCTGCACACATGCACAAACACTCTCTCATTTAAAAAGGAACATTAGAAATTGGAGAGGCAAGGGGGGCTGCGATGAGCCAAGTTGGCTCAGACTTGAGTCCGCCCAGAGCTTTAACACTCAGCTGAGTGGTTGCCGTCCTTCAAGTGCGACTGTCTGCCAGCGGAGCCCGTGCAGTCTGAAGAATGAGTAGAGCCGGTCAGCGCGAGTGTCTGGTCTCCTTGTCTTCTGTCATCATTAGCCAAGCTGCTGCCTGCCACTACACTGTTTCGCTAGACATCATGACTCTTTTACATCACTCTCAAACCAGAAGCAACTATGTCTACTCCAAGCGAGGAGATGAGTGGACTTTGACAGATGGTCGCGGTGCGCCCCCTCCTTTTGTTTTTGTGGTAAAGTCCAGCAGTTCTCTTTCATCAATCTGTCATAGCTCCACCATTACCCCGCAGTTTTAATGAGCCCCCGCTGCCTGACAAGCCTAGTCACGCTCACGGAAAGAGGGAGGGGTAGAAAAATGAATGGAAGAAAAGGGAAATCTAATCCATTTCTACCTTTTCAAACCCCCCCCCCCACAGGAGCATGGCTTGAATTCATCTCCATACTCTAAAAAGTACGATCAGCTATGGGAAAGAGAAGAAAAAATAGAAAAAAAACAGGCCTGTCACCTCTGGTATCTAGGCGCCACCCAAAAAAATAAAACCCTCACTAATTAGCTTGCCCTTTATTCAATTAAATGACCCACCCCTAATATATCAAGGATTAGCCGGCTTTCTATAAATGACAAATGTGATGTGAATAAAATCTCAGGAGGTATCAGCGGGAAAGTGAATTTTCTCCGTACCGACACAGGATCACAGAGCTCGTCATTAATTACAACCTGGAGTTTGCATGTGAGCTGTGGTTATTCAGACAGCAGTGTGTGTGTGTGTGTGTGTGTGTGTGTGTGTGTGTGTGTGTGTGTGTGTGTGTGTGCGTGCGCGTGTGCAGGGCAGCCTGAGAGAAGCCTTGAGACTGTGGATTAGAGCCACAATATTATATCCACAATATTTTTAATGTTTTACCAGGCTACACACACGAACAAATTCTATTGAAGTGCTTGAAATTTGATAAAAGATTTAATTATTTTTTACCATGAAATGTTTCTGAATATTTCTACTTGTTTCCAAGGCCCAGTTCCCACCACACTGTAATTCTTCACACAGCTATCTCAGACTGTCAGTGTAAAATCCCCTGACACTCAGTTGCCAGTCTTTTTACGGCAGCGAGGCTCTCCACCACCTCCCTGCTTCTCCACTGATGCCCAACCAGCAAGTAGGAGCCACTAGAACTGTGACAAGGACATGATCCTTCACCGGGTTGCTGATTGTGAACATTGCCAATTACGTTAAATGGGGCAGCTGGCCAAGCAGGAAGCACCCTGGTCTCTGCCAAAATGGTCCCTGTAGAGTCCTTCACCTAATTTTGAACTGTTTCTTATTCTGGGAATTCCGGGAAAACAGTTAGGTTTGAGAGCATCCTTCCACATGAGGACATGAGTTTAATTCGTGGCAGAATTGTAAATCTCTCCACCACAAAATTATCAACATTCAAGCATTGTACAAGGATGGCCTGCTTGTAAAGGGAATGGAAAAAGATGGCATTATTGGTCGTAATAGATGCCAGCTATCAGAACTACAAATATGGGCAAAACACAGCTGCTATGCACCGCAGCCCCTTATGTACTCTCTGCTGGGGCTTTTTTCCTACTCAATATCGCTACGAAAATGACTTTTGGCAGGTAACAGATATTGAATGTAATGTTTTGGTGCAGCTTGTGAACACCCCTACAGGTACTACCTGTCAATGTCAAGTTCTCTGCTACACACAGAATGCTTTCATGGCTTGCACTCCAACCAGCTCCCCAATAACTGCATTGTAATGAAAAGATAAACAATGCCAGCTTCACCATAACTGGTAATGTCATTTGACATCAAATTGTGCTTAATACACACTGGGCTTCATGCAGGAACACTTGTGTATTCTTATCCTAAATCTCCTTCTGTGGGGCTTGCTCATGCAAGTGTTCCAAGTCAATAAACTGCACAAACCTGTCATAAATTGCTCGTTTCAACTTGATGAATGCCAACTGTGCATCAGCAGCTGAGCATTCGTGAGAGTTCATCATAATTGCATAGTTGATGGCCCCCCTGTTGCTATATGAAACTACCTGTTCCATTCTGTTTTGGGGCATGTTTCATTCACAAAAATGTCACCAAAGATTAAAAATAAATATTTCACACTCCAGAGCTTCAAGCACCGCTGTCGCAAATCAGCAGAGGAAAACATAACAGACGCGGCAGTCTCAGTAGTCGTATTAGGGGACTAATACAGCTGTCAACGGCGTGTCACCAGGGCCGAACTGTGAAAGAAATAATGAAGAAATGGTTTGATGTGACGTTAGAAGCTAAGAGATTGTCTTGCTAAAGCAAAGTAGTCCTTGACTTAGATGGGATGAGATGGACGAGAGAATATTGTAAGGTACATGTTACAGTGTTGACCTGCATAAGGACCCTGAGACAGCTGTTGGAGGAGAAGGTTTTCAACTACAACTGAAGTGTATAATAAATATATATCTGTAAACTCTTCTAAATATATCTGTAAACTGGCAAAACATGATGACGATATGGTGAAAAGAACTTTACACTGAGATTGTTGATTTTGATATCATATTTAAACTCTCATTTAATTCAGGTTAAGACATTATAGTTCTTAAGTCAAACAAGTATATTTTCCCCTGTGAAAAACACAAGGCAGACTATCTGTACGTGACTCATACGACTGGCCTGAACATTTGTGAATTATATTTGCATCTTACAGCGTGTCTACACAGTCTGTGGCTCACTCATGCAATATGTGCGTAACCGCGATGCAGAAGCGTACTTTTATGATTCAAGTCTATTTTTACTTCTGTGATTGTGTGCTGAGGTCTGAGAGCTGCCAAAAAGCGAGTGACCTACACTCAGTAGTGGTGCCTGTGTAGTCACAGACACAGCACTGAAGCTGCTGCTGTGCTGCTTTAGCTACTGGTATGCAGGCGGTGTAAGAAGCAACTATTGGTGAACGCCACCAGTTCTCTTAGATCCCTCTTTTATGTCCCTTAAACCTGCAATAACTGATTTTTTTTGGCCACTTGAAGGAAGCAAAAACCAGTTGCTTATTCACACATCTAGCAGTCACAGTGCAACATGACAATTTACTTGGAGTCATGTTTCTGGCCACCTGATGAATGTACAACCAATGATCCCTCTCTTTTAGCTCTATTTTTGAGGGAAATATCTGACTCTTTAGCTGCTAAATGCTCCACTATGTTCACCAGCTAGTCTCTAACTGTGTCTGTCTCCTGCTTGATGCTGGGCAGGTAGTGTACAGTGGGTTTTTAGAGTGTTTCCACTGAGAGCAGCTGCCTGCTGTGGCTGAAAATGACAATATGAGAGCATTGAGAGCGAATCAAAACAGTAAAGTTGTGGGTCGGAGAGATAAACACTGAGCTGAAACTCACTATAAAGCCGAGGGGAACTGCAAATTCAGGTGATCATTCTCTGTAGGTTCATCACTTCAGACGACTCCTTTCACATCGTCAAACTGTTTTTAATAGTTTAATAGTTATATAAATACTGATTATAGCTGCTTTAAGTGTGTACTGTACAAGTGTTTCCTGCATGAGGCCCATTGTATTATGGTAAATGGTTGCTCATCCCATCTACTTACCCCTGCTCCTCCATCATCTCCTGGAGCTCCATACATTTTAGCTCCACCCTCCTCTTTCTCTCATGGTCCAGAATCTCTCTGTGTGGCTTTTTCACCAGGACAGGCTCTCCTTTGGGCTCCTCCTCCTCCTCAGTACCTGGCTGTCTCTCCTCAGTCTTAGCTTGTAGGACTGCAGCCGGCGTCGGCCCTGCTGATCCTGCAGCTGTTCCTGCTCCGGGGACCACGGGCGGGGCCAACCCGTTTGCACCATCTTCAGGAGATGGCACCCGTGCCGCATCGTACATGATTATTGAACTCTGCGGAGACACAGATGATGGAGAGAAATTGTCAGCTGAACAGTAGGTAGTCCAGTGGAGTTTGGCAGTCTTACACAGTCTCATTTCATGCTCACTATTTAACGTCCAATCTTTCCAAGAACCCTCATTTGGGAGGATTTTCGTTAACGACAATTTATTACTGAATCCAATGCATTGTTAATGGTGGTGAGAGTGAATGATTCTAATACACATACATTTAGTAAAACATATTATAGAATTTGGATATTACTCCTTTTGAAGACAGTGTAGAGCCCCCTGAAGGCCCTTTATGTTCCGTGAACCCCTGTTTGACAACCACAAAGCTGCCAATTGATGCACATCCACAGTTTGTCTGCACAACAACGTATTTGGTTGGACAGTAAGTCACAAACATTCAGGGACTTGACAATACACAGTGAAAGGTGAGCTGAGATGTTAATCTCTCTGGACAGGCTGCAGTGTTTCTGCCTGAGCACTACCCGTAGCAGACATTCACACACATCCACATACTGTACACATATGCGCACACACACACACACACACTTTAGATCTTCAGTACGTGTAGACATGCATTGCCAGCGACAGCGCTGGCAGCAACTTCTGCTCTATGAGTCAACAGCGCAGCAGTGCCTAGAGGCAGGTTAGGTGGAGGGGGAGTGAAACCTAAATTCCTCTTTAAAACTCTCTAATCTCCTGGACCAAACTGAGTCTGTAAACCAAGGTCATATACCATACATACTGCATGAGAGCGAAAGGAGGATGAGAGTGGAAGACTCTAAGTGGCTTAAGGACACAGAGACTGGGAGACGTCTTCAGCAACAAAACAGGTCACAGAGAAGAATGTGGAAAGAACTGATTGAATATAACTTGACTGATTTTATTGTATCAACACTGAATGCAGTCTTTGTTTTTGACTTGCTCGGCCCCTTTCTATTTCTGGCTCGTTTGCTGATGAAATTATGAGGTTGTCATTTTGGTGAATAAAAAGTCTGCTACAAGTGCCGCACGGACTGGGCTCTGATTAAGATGGATTGTCCTGCTAGGGCCAGTGTAGAACATGCAGGAAGAGAGGACGGCCTTCACGTGCCCACAAGCCTCGGCTGCAGAGCACCGGTCCTGTCCCTCTGCTACTAACGGCTTAATTTTTCACTGAGGAGCCAAAAGAGCCCAGCTAAGGCACTCCATCACTGTCACACACTGAGGAGCGGAGACAGGACGACGCCGAGGCAGGATGGATGGACAAACCTCCAGAACTACAGTCGCATCTTATACCGTGCCAGCAGCTTGTGCCATGTAGGCAGGCGGTGCTCTCTATTGGAGCTGGTTCTGGAAGTCTTTGACTGGCTAATAAGGATGTGCTTGTTTTTGAAGTGCTGAGCTCTGGTAAACGAGCCATGGATCCGTGCGTAGCGACACGGCTCTCGGCTGACAGAACAGGTGGCAGGACAGCAGGAGGCATCATCGCTGAATCTATTATACAGTAAATCAGCACTTGATATTCCATGACAGCAATCTCTCATCTGCACACGCTCCTCACAAAATAACTCGGTAGAAAATCCTAGGGAGAGAAGGTCTCCCTAGGATTTCCTAAAGTGACTTTAAAATGACATTCAGGTAGATAGGGAGATGAGACTGGAAGGAAGTGATTTAACATGACCCAGTTTTGTATTAATTGAGCAGACGTGGCAGAACAGAAACAATGGGTTGCTCTTCCTGCTTCCTGTTTGTTTTAATTAGACCACGTGGTCAGTGGATGTGAAAGCTTCAGCTGGACTGCTCAGGTCTGGATCATTCAGCCAGAGGGGAGGACCATTGCTAATCCCATTTGTGCTGGGCATCATGTCTTGGCCACTGGGTCGCTACTGGTAACCTACCCCACGATTTTCACCATATGCACCCGACCGGACACAGGAAGCTGTTTTGAAATTCAGCTGTAATAAAATGAAGATGTCATCTGGAAATCTGCGGGAAAGGACCCTCCCGTCTGAAATGAAATCCTTCACAAAGCCAGATGTGGGAGTCAAAAGCTGCGGGCCAAGCGCCAGTCTGTGTTAAACCGTGCTGTAAATATTGAGCCATCTCATTATACTAATGCATCATTCCACAGTCATTCCTTTTGTTCCCAAGAGGGAGGGGGAGGCGCAAAAAAATCTGTTCTCTTTCAAGTTAAGACAACTAAATCATTTAATTGTGTAATGAAAAAGATCTCAGCTGAAAGGGAGACTTGTCAGTGGGCTGATAAGACAGCAGAGCACACAGATAATTGTGTGCGAGTCCTCTACTGGGACTGAAGGTTATCTGGAGCTGCTGTAATAATACTCGCACCAACCTATTCTACTATTATTGCGAGGGCATCTCAGACTGTCACATCCCAACAAACACTGCTTGTAATTAGTCATTATGCTAAGGGAAGATATTTAGCCACATGGACTAAGTGTCACCATCAGTTATTTCAAATCACAAATAGACAGCGTGCATTCGAGCATTCAATTTTCGGGTTTGGAGCAATGACACTGATTAGAGATTAAAGGGCAATTAGCTCATGCCTTCTCTCCATGCTTCAAAATGCTTCATGTTAACCTCTTAACCTTTGCCCGTGGTTTCCTGTGCCCTTGATTGGATACTGCTGCTGCGCTCTGCTGACATCCCGCCTTATACACCAATACAAGCCGTGGAGTAAAATAACGCCAAAACATAGATGATGTGACTTATTGGCCCTCACTGAATGTTGAAGAGTTGCTGTAATTTCCATACAAGCACCATGGTCTCTCAATGACAGGGTTGCTGGTTGCCCACGCAGGGCTGACTCATCCGAAACATCCAGTAGATGGAATACGCACTTAAAGCACAATTAATAAGGATAACATTCACTGTGGCCACACAGGGGAAAAAATTGTAGCCTCAGTAGTAATCTAATGTTGCATTAGGCTAATGAGACATTAGAGAGGGGATTGCCTGGACTTGAGCCACCGTGTGATCATAGTGATTTTTAATTTTCTAAATATATCATTAACAAAAAGTAAATGCCATAATTTGTAATGTACTCTGTGGCCCTTGTGAGCTGCGATCTATTGGGATATTTGATTACTTTGCCTGTCGGCCTCTTTGTATGGATAGATTATCAGCTCAGGAGCAAAGCAGAAAGCAGGTCAATGATTTCCTGTTTGTAATGATATCAATTATTTAGCATTACAATCTATCACTGCAATACATTCTACTGACGCGAGGAGCCTACTGAACATCTTTACTATGACAGTATCTATGTCTATCTCTGCGACAAGTGCAACTTACAATTCATCACAATTTCATAGGCCAGGCTTGCAGCGTGGCTCTATGGATAAGCTTTGTTGCTTGTTTACTGCTCATGCCAGTAACATATTTTTTGTTGTTGTATTACTACACACAGAAACTGCTTCGTAATACATACAAAATAGTTTGATTTTTGAGAAACAGCCAAGTGTCCTCAGCTTCAAGAGTTAGTCAATTGCACATCCATAAATAAGAGTTTGTTTTGCACCTGGCATTTCCTCAGTCCTCTGACTGGACTGTTGTTGATCATTAAGAAGCTCTCAGAGTAACTGGATCACTTCCACCTGACAGAACAGGAACAGAGTGAACAGGTCATTATTTTCCATAATCTATCCCATTTATTTATTATTTTCCATCTTCATATATTCATTTTTGAAACACATAATCAACTCGACAAGGGTAGTTGTGGTAGTATGATGTGCTGAGGGCGGCCCTGCTAGCATGTTGTCCTTTCGCTTGTGAACATATCTGTCATTTTGCAGTATTTAGCTGCACTTTCCTCCAGGGATTTCCTCCTTTAAATGCACTCCCTCAGCTCCACGTTTTCTCTTTATCTCCTCCTCGCGTTCCCGTCCACTGTCCATTTTTCCTGCTTGGCCACGCGCTGACTGAACTTTGTGTGGATGTGTGACACGACGTGTGTGCAACCCATCGCGTGTGATGACAGGCAGAGAATATACCATGAGAGATCTTGTTTTCATGTGATTGCAGTGAAAATATAAAAGTAATGGCATGAAAATGTAGCATTTCTGTCTATAAACCAATTACTAGAAGAAAAATTGCACCCTGGCATCAAACTCAATAAAGTATGTTTTCTGTATAACATATTGCAGTTTTTTTTTTTTTTACAAGATAAATCTACACAGCAGGTTGCTTTCAGTACAGAACATATGGCCATCTGTACATTTAGTCCTGTTAAAGTAAACACTGCAGATAGAGTCCTGTATATATTACTACAAGAGAGGCAGAGTCAACAGATTCTGTACGTGCTGTTTTTAAATTCTCCAATAAATCTGTAGATTTCTGTTGACTACAGTCTGCACTTGACTGTAAGCAGGCAAATTAGATTTTGATTCAGCCAACATTCGTTTGTGTATCATCCAACACAACATAACATCAATAAGGAAGGTAGAAATGTCTCTTTAGTACTGCTGGATTACTGCTGGATTACTGCTGGCCACTGCAACAGTCCATTCCAATCATTTTGTTCCATATCATCATGATATGTATCTTCTTCCTCTTATTTTCAAGCCTAATTAAAATCTATATATAGGTTAATGGCACTGGCTTTGCAATTAGAGTGGGAAACATTTCTTTTGTGTATCAGAAAATCTCAGGCTTTGTTAAATGGATTCCATTTCACCTGCTCCCGTCGTGAGAAAAAGGAGGAGAGGTGGGACTTGTCTCCTTGGAGCCACTTTCCTTTCTAAAAGCCACTCTCTCTCCCTCTCTAACCCTTCGTCCCTCTCTCATAGCACGTCAGGTCACTCTGTGTTGTGCACAAAGGCGCCGATGATTGGATCTCACTCAGCGGTGGCTGCACCTCAAGCTTGATTGCAGGGTGGCAGTAACAGGGGGCCTGACCTTGACTGAGACTGGCAGAGAGAAGCTAAAAAAAACATCCTCAGTGGCTATCTTTAAAAAAAAAAAAAAAAAAAAAGGTCTCCCTGTGAAAAGAGAAATATTCTGGGTCTAGGTTGGTGTCCTAGATATTCTTCGTGTGCACATGTCAAACATCTCTTCTAAGCAACAGCGTTCACTAGTCCCCCCTCTCTTTCTGTCGCCTATCTCCCACTTTACATCACACCTTACCTCCAAAATTATCTGGCCCTTGGCTGGAAGCTTGTGTTTTGTTTTTAGCACTTTGGCACCCAGAGGATGTGTTTAGCTCTTCCAAGGTCAGCTGTCTTCATTCCAGGCACGTTGGATTGCTGTTGGGTGCCGGGAACAAGCAGCCTCAACTTTTTTCTCTCGCTCTCTCTCTCTTTTTAAAAAAAATCTTAGTTGGATGGAAGGTGCATACCAAATGAGCAACAGAGGTCTGAGGAATGGTAAGAGAAAAGAAATAAGGAATAAACATGCACAGTGGCCTTGTCTGAAGTTTAAAAAGTGGGATAAAAGTTCTGACGCATGTCATTTCTTATTAACTGCTGCTTAAAATTGTATGCCACTTGTGCTCGTGCAATTTAGCACGTCAAAAGGAAACCATGCAACAGAGACAGACTTCACATTTACACAGCTGGTCTGATTTGGTAAGTTCATGACCAGGCATAGCCCACCATTCAGCTGACATTATTAAAGAGACATGGGGTTACGCTGAGTGTGAGTAGTTTCTTTAAAGTGCTTCACTTATTTTTCTGTTGGAGCTTTGGGAGCTGCAGCACAGACTGAAATATGAGTGTGTAAGTGTAGTTGAGAGAGATTCCTAGTCTACTGGGGAGAAATCGAGGGCTGAAGCAGAGGAGGGAATGGCTGCTGGTGCTAAAGAATTGAAGCGATATCATTTAGAACTGCAAACACCTCTTCTCTCAGATTCAGAGCTCTGCAAAAACTACACTTTCATGTGCAGAGCTGCTAGTAAGAGCCACTTTATGTATAAATTGGAACTAAGTAGATAACACAAACAGGATGATAAAAAGTATATATCAACATACTCTGAACTAATGGTATGAGAGCGATACAGAGTGAGGCGAGAAGGCGGCTGATGTTTTGGCCTTTGGTGGAGAAACATCCTTGGCAACCTCAGAGTGTGACAGAAATAAACCACCCCTGTCCCATTTTCCACACAGAGAGAATACTGCGAGCCACCTCAGAGGAAGACGGAGATGCTGTCTGTCTTTAAGGTGACATCTGGGCTCATCTTGGCACACAGACCAGCTGTGGGTTGACAATCCGGAGGAATACACGCTCAACCTTAGACCGGGGTTCGAACAGTTTGCCGTGCTTTGCTCTTCAGGGATCCAACAGTGCTTTTTTCTTTTACTCTCCCCTCCACTCTTCAGCCGGTCTCCAGCTGGCTCGTGGAGCAGCTACATTCATACTGCTGAAACTCATAAACTCTACAGTGCTGCCATGTGCAGTGTCTCAGGGGAGAAATGATTAGCATAGGACTGCTTCTGATGCGATTAGTGGGGTCACTGGCAGGGGAGAGATGGGCTCAGGTCTGGGTGTCTGAGTCAGCCCCTGCCTGTCGGAACACTGCAAACCACAACACATCTTCCCCTGTGCAAACATTGAGTAGAGTTCTAGAGAAGGGCCAATGAAGGTGAAACGGATCATGTAGGATTATTGATTCCAAACCTCATGACAGAAGCATGATGCAATGAAGTGCAATGAAATGATTTTGTTTTTTTATTTTTTCCCTTGGCAAAATGTTACTATTAAAAAAGCTGCTGCAACAACTTTGCACAAAACGTCACATTGCAGACTCAGATTTTGCTCACCATGTGCCAGGCTTATATCAGTAAAATAGGCTGTATTATGGAACTGTGGCATATGACAGATTATCCTTTTAAATATCCTTTCAAACCTGCTCCAAATTTGGCCAAAAAACCCAGAATAAAACCCGCTAATTCCTAAATATAGTAACATTAGCAACCGAATTAAGAGCACACAACATACAGATCAACTTTGAAGTTACCGGGAGTCGCATTTCTCCTCCTTTGGAAGAGAAAAACAAAACTGAAAACCCTCCATTAAACTCCTTGTAAGACAGTGAATCAACAAACCTGTTTAAGTAACCGAGTGCTGCTGGGATTAGTAACTAAATCTCACACTGTAACCCCTTACTCTACTTGTTACTGAACAAAAGTAGTCACTAGGGCTGCAACTAACGATTATTTTCATGACTGAATAATGAATTTCACAAGTAAACGTTACATAAAATGTCAAAACATTATGAAAAAGGCTCATCACAAATTCTTTTGTCCAAGTCGCCTCATTTACTGTCATAAATGACAAAGAAAAGCAGCAAATCCTCACATTTAAAAAGCTGGAACCAGCAAATATTTGACATTTTGGCTTGAAAAATGACTGAAACGATTAATCGATTGTCCCAACACTGCCGATAACATAACCATCAAACAGCACATGACTTAGATTTGGTGTAACTCAGTGCTTGAGAGACACACCTGCCCATTTAATGAGTTGGAGCTACAATAGCCCCATATGATTTCTCTATAGCCTTCTCTAAATCTGCCACACAGCCACTTCAGTAATAATACATGATAATAACCCTTCTGTCCCTGCAGTATTATTTACATTAAAGTCAGCAGATCTCATTAAAAGTGCCATGTGACTTTTCCTCCCAGAGACATGTGTGGGCTGAAGACAAAAGTTAAGTAAGTTACAAGCCATAAAGGTCCTGCTTGTCTATGAGATATCATTACAGTATGTTCATGTTGAGTGTATTAATGGATTCTGCCTCAATCATGTGTCCTTGCTTACTCAGCAGATACATTTCAGATTTCATCAACTGCTTTGGCCTTTGTTCCACTACTATAAGCTTCAGTGTTCTTTTAGCCAACACAGCAGTTTTTCTGATACTGCCACAGTGTGCTTTTGTTGAGCGAACTGAAAATCTAGCTGCAACAAAATACTGTATGGCGTTCAAAACTCAATTTGGAGTCTTATTGCATTTTTGGGTATGAGGCAATAAATTACCCTCTTCCTTTCTAAAGTGCAAGTTAATCCCAGAGGGAAAATAATGTTCGCAAAACTTCAGTCAAACTTCTCCATGTGACTCATCTTACTTAGAGGGCAGCAGAAAATGTAGAGTGGAATTTAAGCAAAAAAAAAAATCACCTTCGTTTATTCAAGGATAGAGATAAGAGCAATTTCCTCAAGTGTGCCCTCTTTCCCTCCCTGTCTCTTTCTCATGCAGGAAACGTCAGAGAGCCATCTGGAGATTAGCGTGCCCCATGCGCTCTCCATCCAAACCGACCATCCATTATAGAATTTATCAAACGTCCAGCAGACATGCTAGGCTTGAATTAGCTCATCACCATACCAGCAAGTGCTTCTGTGCATGCAGATGCAGTCAGTGGCTGATGATGTGTTCATCTCTCAACATCATTATTTTAATTTCACCTATTCTCCTCTTTCTGACATATTATTTCCCAGTTAGTTAAACCCATGACTTCATAAAAGAAGGTAATTCATCATAAATATTTCTATGAAATTACCACTGACTTGTAGGATAATGAAACTAAAACAAAGCGCAACTTCTGGCTCGTTTCCATATAGGTTTCTCAAAGAGGCAAGAGTGCTGGAGCACTTCTATTGCACAGTCAGCTTCAAAGAAAAAATCGAATTTAAAAAGTTAGCAGAGTCAGAGTGTTCTGGGTAGCAGGGTCAGGAGGAGTGGTCAGGGTTACAGTATGAGCAGTGAATCCCAGAAGAATACAGACAAACACAAATTCATTCATTCATCAAAGGGGGCCAGATTCCTGTCGGCTATTTAAAACCGCAGTGACGAGTCCTCAAAATATTCCACAGTACTCCACCTATTTAATCATGTTGTAGCACTGTACGCTTTGGGGACATCAGAAGACATGGTATTAATATAGATGAAACAAAATCTTTCTCTTATCCACCTGCCTGATGCAGATGGCTGATTGAGCCAGTCAAAGAGAGAGTTGGATGAATAGAGTCAGTGCTTGCAGCAACCTGAAACCAATCTTCAGACTGCTGCAGCACAGCAATGAGGCTGTCCTCTTTTCCACCTGCCTGCGCTGCTCCTCTTTAATTGACACAGCACTCTGGAGCGCAGAGCGATCAGCTTCCTGATACAAAGTGACGCCTGTCAGTTACCAGCAGACGCTCATTCCCTGACTGCAATCACCCATGGACTGTCGGGACATCCCACTGTGACTTCTGCAAAAAAATGCACCTTCAGCTCTGTCGTGTGCAGCACCCATTTTCATCCCACACACCAATCAGAGCAAAACAACAACAAGAACATCAAAATCTTTCAAACTTTCAGACAATGGCCCTTTTCATTTCCCACAGGAATAAAACTTGTCAGGAGTTTACAGAGGCATTGTTTAGCTCAGAGGAGCCAACGGGCTGATTCTAAATACAGGTTTGCTGCCTACACTCTTCCAGGATTGTAACCACAGCAGCCAGTGGCCCTCGACGGCATGCTGTCACACAACTTTATGCGTAACAAAAATCATGCAGGCTGCTCAAACCTCTGGTTAATTAGCCTGGGGACTCAGGCTCGCTGTCACTTAGCTCCAGGTGAATGAACCAAATGATTGTGTTATTAGCTCCCTGCCAGCTAACACACAATTGTTTTTTGTTTTAGTTCAAATGTTCTGACACAAATGTTTCTGACTGATTAATGAAAATTGAAAGGAATTATTCATGACATTTCTCATTTATCAGTGCAAAAATGTGCAGTTTGGAGCTGTAGTGATCAGCATGATGCCCTGATCATCGTCAGGTCATTTCTGCTGGAATGCAAATATTTTAGTTTGTAGAATTATATAGTTACCATCAGGTATTTTCTTTTTCAACAATTTTTGTCTTCGCAGTTGTACTGTTTTACTGGTTAATATAATTACACATGTGGCATGAATGGTTTACGACCAAGAGAAACCTAGCCGTGTTTATTGGTTTTGCTTCTCTGTTCCTTCAAAGAGAGAAAAATTATAACAGCTGGGATGTAAAAAGACACTCCAAGCTGGTTTAGTGACTCTCAAAGCCATTACGTTGTATCATGTCTATTTGAATTAACTATGTTGTATCAAAATCATGGCAGTGTCTAAATGTACTCTGTATCATTGAGAAAGTAACAGACCATGTAAACAGAGTCTTTATAAACAGTGGTGAATATGAGCTGCAATTACAGCTAATTTATTGACATGGTAAAATGTTCACGCTGCAGCTAGAAATCAACTTCAAGTATGAGGGCTTTTGTTTCCTTAATTTTTAATGCTACTAACAGTCTTACAAGTGGCCTGACAAATACAGTGAAGCCACTATTAAAATGAAAAAAGCACTGCTTGCTGCTCATTTGTGGCCTTAACGTTTTCATTAACAAAACCTTTTGTAATGTGATTTATGTGAAAACACAATTCTTAAAATCTAACTTTAACCCTAACCTGTTATCTTCTCTCCTGAGTATCAGAATTAATGCCTTGAAAAATCCATATCAGTTATTGGTCTTAGAAAACAGGCTGCCGCCATGCTAGCAGCTCTGTGTGGCTGTTGTTAGGTAGGCCTACGGTGGCATTTTGAGCTAAATGGTAAGATCAACATGCTAACATGCTCACACTGACAATGCTAACGTGCTGTGGTTCAGTAGGTATAATGTTAACAATGCGTTGACAATGATGACGGTAGCTAGCATTTGTTAATTAGCACTGAACAGAAAGTATGGCTGAGGCTGATGGGAATGTCATTAGTTTTGAAAGTAGGTTATTTGGTCATAAACCAAATAATTGGACCAAATTTATAAAAATCCCAAGGGGAACTTAAAAATGGAGTATAACCAGAGATATTTCAGCTTGGACAGAAGTGGTGGACTGACTGGCTGACAGCCACAGAACCACGTCGTTAGCATGGTTAAAAACATGCCTGAATGTTGGGCAGCAGTAAAGCGAAGAGAATCATTCAGATCTGGGCCTCTGCCTCTTACTTCATGCGTCCAGCTGTAGCATACACATCCACAGCTCCATTTCCTTACAGACTTGTAAGAATGTAATACTCGCATCTGTTGCTATGACTCCAAATGGAGCATAGCCAACAATGCAGTCCTTCCCTCAAATCTGGCATATTGAGATGCCAAATTCTTATTTATAGTTACAGACCTGCGTGCCATGTCCATATGTACCACTACCTCATGCAACGACTAATTAGATGGTTTCTTGGCCCTCAACATGTTTACGAGCTTTAATAATATCCAGCAAATATGCGTTTGTCATTTCTAGTGTATTGGTAGATTTAAAACAATGACACACATTACCATATAGGAAAAGCCATCAAAATAGATACAAAAATACCGAGCAATTCTGTCATTCAGACATTTCTGGGCTGATGTATATTCAGCATGGTCAAAGTAAATAAGAGCTGAAATTTGAATAGTAAAGAGTGCTAAATTATATGTATGTTTAAGCCCTAACTGCAACAGCTGGAATAAGCTCAGCACATAATGTCCAAGTTCTGTCATAGTTCAAAACGAAGCCTAGAATCATGACAATGGTAGATATCGATATATGTATTTGTTTGGTTTTTTGAAAGAAGGCAGGCAATCGGGCTGGACCAAATCATTTATGAGCCCCTCCTCAAAGCAATCATATCACCCCTCCTACAGTTCCAGTATATTATATATGTTAAATTCGCAGGTGGTACTGGCCTCATAGACATAGGGATTATAATGGACAACAATGAGCCCTACAATAGAAATAGTACTCCACAGCTAGGGCTTAAAATAGTGGGAGGTAGAAGAAAGAAAAATCGGAGGTGGATTTTAGGTTAGACAAGGGCAACTACACGCCATTTATCAACAGACAGTCTGTAAAGGAATGAGAAAGTGCTTTGCTGGCTACCACTATTGTCAACATCTTAAAAGAGGGAAAAATACATCTCCATTCTTGTCAAAAAAGACAATCAGACAATCGCAGTTTGAAGAACGGAATACAGCACTGGCCCGACTTAACAGAGGCGTGATTAAAGGTGTAGACAATATCTGATGACAGCATCTCCATAATTTATCACTGTACATATATTAAAAGTTATGATAATAGCCATAATTATGCTTTGTGTGTGCCACTACTGTGTGGTTTTTGCAATACTTAGAAGTTAAATCCTGTGCACTGGTTGCTATGGTAATGAAATGTTAAGCTGTGTGTCTGCAAAGCAGTACAACTGCAAATCAAATGATATTCTTTTCAAGCATTCTATGGTACTCAAGTTGGCTTTTGGAAGAAGCTTTAAAAAAATATTTCCTCAAGGCCAACAAGAAGAAACACACCAGAGAGGCTCAAAATACAACACAGACTCTACTGAAGTAAGTGGAATAGAGGCAATGTAAGATTTGTTTGTTAATTCATCTTTTCTCCAATCATAACAAGGGATTTATCAATCGGTTTCTATGTAGATGGATATGATCCTGCAATCCAGTAATTATTGAAATGCCATTCATTTCATTACAGTCACACAACAGATCCCCCGATGGCCGCTGCCGCCCTGCTCACTGGGTGAATCAGACTTCATCAGAGGCACGAGGAGCTGTTGGCTTGTCCTCTGAGTCATGGCATTCATAGCTGTCAGCCAAGGGCTCTCGAGCTGTTAGCCTGCATGCAAATCAGATGCAGTTTTCTCTTCTCCTTTCCACTTTCCTGTAAGGACAGCTTAACACAAAAAAGGAGAAAGAGGGAGATAAATAGAAGCTAGGGCCACGTTGGCTGAGGATCAGTAGGCCTACTGGCTATAGATACAAAGTTGAACAAGCACAGCATACTGTATTAAGACGGTCCACCAGGCTGCTCCAGATAAAGAAAAGAGAGGACAATGGGGAAGAATAGTGCGTAACGAGACAAAGACCACACATGAGAGAGAAGAATGAAAAGAAAAGATGGGTTTTCGGGGACTGCTACAGAAGATGGAACAATTTAATGGGAAAAGGAGAAGGATAAAATACCAGTTTATGAGAAAAAAGTGAATCAAAGGGAGAGTAAGAACATTCTTTTCCAATGAAAGACCATTGGAGAATAATATGTATTGCACTCTGCTGTATTGTTGGAATTGTATTGACAGGAGCAGTCTGCATAATGGCTTTTAAATTACCCAATGACTGTCAGAGCTAAAGCCAACACATGTAGTGCTAGTCGCGCTGCCTCGATGGCTAGTTAATTAGTTAACAGCAAGACAAGCCAGTAAGATGGGGGCGGCTACACACAGGAAGATGCTCAGCAAGTCAAGGTAAGGCTGCAACAGTACTGACATCTGGAACATCAGCAAACTGCTGCAGAAGGACGGGACTGACGCTTGTGTCTAACAAGCTGAACCTGCATTTCCTCTTAATTAGAAGAAAAGCCTGAGAGAGTAGTGAGCTACAGTATAGCAATGAGAAAGAACACAACAACAATAACCTAATTAGAATGAGAGCTACATGATTCATTAGGCAGACCTCCTTAATCAGCACATTGAAGTGTAGCCCAAATTAATTAGTTTACCTTGCTAAAGAACCTTATGTGTTTGCAACCTTTAGCTTTAACTACAAATTATGTATGCTTAAAGTTCCTGCTGACCATTTTCAAATGCATTTTAGATTTTACGTGTCTTTTTCCTGCCATTAGGAATCCCACCTATACCAAAACAGTGAGAAAGTCAAAAACGAGTAAATGGGAGTTATTCTTAATCCTATGAATTGAAAACTAGATGTGAGTGAAGAAAATCATTTGAGGGTTAAAGGGACCTAAACATATATCGTTTAAAAACCTTGTGCATCCTAGGCAATGACAAGTGAAAAAGGACGGCGGAGTCCTTAAAAGTCCGCAATAAAAACTCTAGAAAAACTCATAGACAAAACAACTCCAAGTGATTGCGTGAACGAAAAAGGAGGATTGTTCCACTAGGAACGTCTCCTATACCAAAACAGTGAGAAAGTAAACAAGAGATTTATTTGGAAGCAAAGGCAAGTATTCTCCACCCGCACC